>SNQJ01S0064408.1:13003-51907 GCA_010110895.2 Picea sitchensis
CCTTAAATTTTGATTTGACGTTTTTTTTAATAGTATCTTTATTCTGCAAAATGGTTTCTTCCATGATTCCCCAATAGTTTAGCCAAGACTGGGCATCTTTATGCCATCCTCGCTTGAGTCGATGGTGGTTATGACTTGATTTGAAAGAAATTTTAGGTAGTCTCTTGTCTTCCATGTTGTTTAACGTGTTCTTATACATTAGGTATCTAGTCATAACCATACTCTCAATGGGGGAGAGGCTTGTTTCTACGAGGAGGATGGGATAGGGTGTATTTCCTTTAATTTTGAGATTATAGGTTATAAAATTATTTTGTATTTGCTCTATCTTTCTTCAGGATTCACGAGAGATAATACAGCCCCAGACTTCACATCCATAAAGAATAACAGATGTAACAAGAGTCTCAAAGAGGAGTTTCTTCTTATCCCAACTCCAAAGTTGAGCTGATTTACAATTGTTTTCAAGCCCATAATAAGTTTTCCATCCCCCAATAATATTTTTCTCAATGCTATAATTCCAATTAAGCTTGTGGTGAATATCAATTCCAAGATATTCCAAGTTGTTGTTGTCATATACCAAGGTATCATAAGGGATCTTATTGGATTTAATAATCATGACCTTAGTCTTATCAGTATTAAGAGTCATACCCATATTGGAGCAAAAATCCTTGAGGATTCTTAGTTGATTTTCAATCATGAAATTCTTTGCCATAAAAACAATAAAGTTCCACCTTAAAATAAATTAAAATTTTAAAAAAAAAATTATATTTCAAATAAAATAATTACATATTTTCTTTATTAAAACAAATTTATTTTAAAATAATTTTAAATTTCAAATTCAATTTTATTATAATCAAAATTTCCATTTAATAAATGGAGAAGTTGATTTTGTTTAAAAAAAAATCAAACAACGATATTTTTGCAAAAATATATTAATTTTGTTTTATTAAAAAACAAAACTAAAATCAAATTATAAAATCAATATATTAATCCTATTTTTTTTAAATCTAATCATAAAATTAATAAATGGATAAACTTTTCAATAGAATTTTTTCTATAAAATAAAATTCTACTTACAAATAGATTTAAAATTTAAAATCAAAATTTGATATTTTCAAATATTTATTTATTTTTAATTAAAACAAAATTTATTTTAAAATAATTCAAAACTTCAAATAAAATTTTATAATCAAAATTTTCAACCATCTAAAAATCATCATGAATAAAAATGAATAAATAGAATAAAAAAATATTTTTTAAAAAAATATACATTTTAAAGATTTTATAATCAAAATTCTCAACCATTTAAAAATCCACCTAAATGAATTCGTCAAAAAAATCAATCTTTAAAAGCCTGCATGTTAAATATAGTAAATAGTTTTATTTATTTCTAAATCAAAAATATGTGAAGGTTAAACAAAAAAATAAGACTAAGTCATGCCTTTTACTATTTCAAAATAAGAAAGAAGTATCCCATAATAATAGATAGAATTTGGGAAGTTTCAAAACCTGATTTTTTCATAAAATTTGGTTGCCAAGAAAAAAAAAATGTTAATGTTATTAAAGGTGTAATTTCAACATATTTTTTGGTTTTTCATTATAATTTTTATTAAAATTTGGTTATATAATTTTTTTTATGAAGCTCTAATTTTTCTTTACTTAAATTGTTTTTTGAATACATAAATAAATTCAGTACTTTTAAAAATACATTTGGATTATACAATCTCAACTATTCAAATGTACAATTTCAACATTAAGATTGTACAGTTGGTAAAATCCCAATTTTCCTTACTTGAATTATTTTTTTAAATACATAAATAGATTCAACACCTTCAAAAACACATTTGAATTATACAATCTCCACAACTCAAATGTGCAATTTCAACTTTAAGATTATACAGTCCCAAACATGTTTATAACTTCAAAGCATCTATCATGTATCATGATTCGGGTGCCAGCTGGAAGTCCTACACAAAACATGGAGCCTCCTACCTTGAAAGCCCAAGGGACACAAGGGATCTTCCTACCTCGTCCCCATGTCGAGCATTAACTCGGATTCAATTATGGACAATTGGGTTGCGTTGTCAACCAAGCGAAAGACCCTTATCAGTTATCGCAGATGGTTCGTTAGTACCTCTGCCATGAATTACAGCCTCCAGCATAGGCTTGATGCCAAGGAAAATTGAATTTATTGTGTTGCAGAATCGGTAAATGAACAAGAAACTCGACATCATGTCTGCCAAGCAAGGAATTACCTTCAGCACCGATGGAGAGGATATCTCTCAAGTTCCTATGGATGCTCCTCCCTCTTCAATTTATTTTTTATAATATGAAATCTCCCTTAAGTCTTTTTAGCCATCGCATGAAGAACATCAATCCTCAATCTTCTGGTAAATGTTTGGACATTTTTTGTAATCAATACTGACAATTTTTGTAAAAAGTATATGGACAGCCATATACTTATATATTCTGGTCGTAAGCTTGATGAAGCATTTTTCCTATTACTGGACTAGTTTCTCATGTGGTAGCCCAGCAATAGAACATCTGTAATTATATTTTTGTTTTTTTATTAATATATTGTCTATAGTTGAAAAAAAAATACCTTCAAAACATTTATTTTTAAATGGATTATGTTTTTTTATTAATATATTTTCTATAGTTCAAAAAAAAATTACCTTCAAAACATCTATTTTTAAATGGATTATGTTGATAAATATGTTGTTTTCCCAATGAATTTGAAATGTTTAACAATGTCAATCAATAACACTTTATTGTTTCAAACAACATTCCAAAAGTTTCTACAGAGGATAAAGTTTAAGGACATTGAAAGCTACCAACATTAAAAATTGGAGGGCTTACTCTCATCCCTCATCCCTCACATACACAAGCTTTTCAATTTAGCAGTAGCAATCAAGCAGGGCTCCTTAAACCCTGGACTAAAAACCTCATTGTACCTATTTTTAAAAGTGGGGATAAAAGCAATCCCTCCAATTATAAGACCATTATGATTAGCCCCATTTTAACCAAGCTTTATGGAAGTATTTTGAAAAAGAAGATACGCATATAGCTAGAAAGGCATGGAAAAAGAGCCAAAGGGCAAGTTGGTTTCAGAGGATATCATTCAATTGTGGACTACCTTGTCACACTTAGGATCATTGCAGAGAAGTGTCACAACAAATAAACCGATCTCCTTTGTTGTTTCATTTACTTTAGAAAAGATTTTCACACTATGCCTAGGACTAACCTTTGGAATACGTTAAAAGAACTAAAAGTTATCTCCTCGCTGAGAGTTGTTGTGGTATGGTTGTATGAGACTGTTATAGCCAAGTTTATGGTCAAAAGAAATTCACTACATAAAACAAGATTGTTCGTTATCCCCTACCCTTTTTGGCATATACATTGACAAGTTAGAAGATTGTTTGGAAGCTGCCCTAGTACAGGGATGACCGTGAATTCATTGCCAAAACGAAAGTTATGATAGTTAAATCCCAAAAGATCACCTACGGAAGAAGTGTCTTTGTACAAATATCTTGGAATTGATGTTCATCACAAGTTCAATTCATACTATAGCATTAAGAAAAGGATAAGTTAATAGTGGAAAGCTTATTTTGGGCTCGGAAATAATTGTAAATTAACTCACCCTTGGCTATGGGATTAAAAAAAAAATCATCTTTGAGACTCTTGTTGCTCCTATTATCTTGTAAGGATATGAAGTTTGGAGATACATTATCTCTAGAGAATCCTAGAGAAAGATAGGGCAGATCCAAAAGAATTTTATCACTTATAATCTCAAAATTAAAGGCAATACACCCTATCCTATCCTCCGCATAGAACAAAGTCTTTCTCCATTAAGACTATAGCTATGATTCAATACTTAATGTACAAAAACAAGACAAACAACATGGATGACACAAGGCTCCCAAAAATTGTTTTTGACTCCAACCAAAATTGTCAACCACTTGAAAAAGAATGGCACAATGATGCTAAGTCTCGACTAAATCATTAAGGAATAAAAGAGGAAGTTATTCTCCATAATACGGATGATATTAAAAATATCAATAACGGTAAATTTAAGGAGAATCTTTGGTTTCCATAAAGAATTAAAGAATAAAATAAAATTAAAATATTGTAAAGAGGTGGTTAACCCTAATCTTGAAGATTAAAAGTACCTTTTTATTTTAACTAGCACAAGGAAGAGATCAATATTGCTAAAATAATAACTAATTCTCACAAGCTTAGTAAAACTAGACATTAAACAATAACCAAAACATCACTAACAAAAAATGATAAACCAATATTAACCATCATCATCATTATCCAATCACTTAGTTAATGTACTTAAGCAATAAGTTAAGTTCAAAATAATCACTTACAAAAAAAATGTTAGATAAACCAAGATTAACCATCATCATCACTATCAAATCACTTAGTTAATGGTTGACTTAAGCAATAAGTTAAGTTCAAGTGATAAAATGTATAATAAATTTGCATAGTAAACTTTATTTTATGGTTAATATACTTGAGCAATAAGTTAAGTTCAAAATAATCACTTACAAAACAATGTTAGAAAAATCAATATTAATCATCATCATTATCCAATCACTTAGTTAATGATTGCTTTAAACAATAAGTTAAGTTAACATGTATAATAAATTTGCATAGTAAATTTTATTTTATGGTTGAAAAGAATTAAAAGAAAAATTATATATATACCAATTAAGGTTCAATAAACCAATTCGGTCTTAGGGGACATTAATCATAATATCTTAAAATACATTATAATTGAAATGACTGAAAAAAAATTAAATATATACCAAGTTCGACCAATTGAGTCTTAGTGGACATTAATCATAATATCTTCAAATATATTATAATTGAAAGGGCTGAAAAAAAATTGAAAAAAATTTAAATATATATACAAAAAAAAAAGTTAAAATGTTGAATCAAGGGAGAAATTTTTTTGAAATCTTTAATCAAAGAATTAGATTAAATTTTTTATTTTTTCTTAATTTTTAGTTATTATTTTATTTTACTTTTATGAAATTTGTATTGTTTTATAATAAAATTTTTTTTATGGGATTTAAAAACTGCTACTTTTATTAATTAAATTAATTAAAAATTTTGATGTACTTAAATTATAAAGAAACAAATTAACAAGTCTAAAGAAATAAGTTAACAACCAAAACCAAAAAGTATTTAATAAATGTTAAAATATATTTTTTTTAACCAAAAAGTATTTAATAAATGTTGAAATATGTTCTCTTAAAAAGTACTCATAAACCATTACACAAATGGCATGGTTTTCTTAAAAAGGACCATTAGAAATGGCATGGTTTTCTTAAAATAAAAGTAATGAAACATTACAAATGGCATGGTTTTCTTAAAATAAAAGTAACTAATCATTGTGTTGATAACAACATATGATCACTGTAATCTGTTCTCTTCTCATAATATGATAAGTTTTGTCACTTTAAAAAAAACAAAAAAAAAAATTTACCCTTAATTCTCCAGTATAACACAGTGATCGAATCAAACACACAGCAGAACAGCTCAATGAAGAAGCACACATGGAAAACCCACAGCAAGGGAAATATACAGATTCCCTTCTTTCAATCCAAGGATATTCACTTTTTTCAATCTAAAGGATATTCAGTGTCTCACTAACTGGGTGGGTTCAGGATCAAATTCAGATCACTTCCTTCTATGGAGAATCTCTTTTTTGGTCTTCCTTCAGGCTCCCTTAATGATCCTCCCGCATCTAGTTTTTGCTTATTTTCATTTAGAGGATTTTACACGTAATTGCTTCCTATTTTCTCCTATTTAGCCACTACTCTCCTCCAATTAAGGGCATTCCTATTACAGCTCTGAGAATCATGTAGATTGCCTTCCCAGCTCAGAGCACCCTAATTTTTCCCAGTTTGTTGATTTATGGATAATTATCAACCAGAATAAACAACCCTATATATTTCCCATTTTATTTATTTCTGAACAATGATCAATCATAATGACTCACGTCTATTTATCCCCTACCTTTATTGATTAGAGAATTTAATCTTGAGATAGCTGAAAGGAAAAACATATTTCCGATGAAGTTTGGTTTTTAACTAAAGCTCTAAAAAGAATAGAGGAAATAGTTCGTTTGAATTTTAAGGTCAGTTTCCACCGCTCTAAGTTAAGCTAAACTTTATTTCGGTGGCCACCGATTTGTATGTAGGTCAAACTATCTTAGTATCTCTGAAACTAGCTGAAGGATTTCGCAGATGGCTGTCCTAATTCAGGAGTCCGTACAAAACTATTTCAACCAATAATCGCAATCAGTTAGGTACAGCAAACCTCAAAATTTTGAGATTCAAGTTATTTTATGATTATTAATTCCCGCCAGTGCTTCCAATGCAAAAGCAAATATACTCAAACTAAATGGCATCAACCTGCCATACACATACTAATCATAGAATAATCTTGTTGTAATCTTGAAATGACAGACAGGAATCTCAAAATTAATTTTGTATAAGAATTGTTACAGTTCACCATTGGAGAGATTGTTTTGGCCACAACTCTAACCATGCAGAAATCTCATCTTCGCTTAGTGAGAGATTGTTTTGGCCACAACTCTAACACCATGCAGAGATCTCATCTTCGCTTAGTGAGAGATTGTTTTGGCCACGACTCTAACCATGCAGAGATCTCATCTTCGCTGTACAATTTCCGGATGCCTCCATAGAATCCATCTAACCCACTGCTATCTTCAGGAGTCCTTTTGATTTAAACTTTCCTCGTCCTTGAACCCCTGATATAATGCTTGAATTCTAAGCACAGTACTTCTGTTYCAAAACCAAAGTACTGTGTTAAAAAACTAAATRCAGTACTAGCAAAATTTTCTGGACAAGAACTGTGTGAGATGTTTTGAAACATCTCAACTGATAAGAACTGAACTGTGTGARACATCCAACCAGTGGACAGACACTCCACCCATCATCAAGGATACAGAGTAGAATTCAAACTTTGTACCAGAGAGATGTAAGAAAATTAACTGCAATAACTGGAAATCGTATATACATCAGATTCATGTGAATCATGTATGAAGTTAATTTAAAACGAAGAACTGGAAAAGGAATACCATCAAGATGGCATTTACAGTCCTGATTATCTCTTGTACAATTAGCAGCATGGCCAACTATACAATACCACCAACCTGCAAATCAAAAACGCAATCTTAGAAATCTTATCTCTGTAGAATATGAGTGTATGCTGCAAGGGTTTGGATATCTAGTCTAGTTCTTGTGCTTGGTTCTTTCAAGTTTAGCTGAGCTAATTTACTTATTATTGTAATTTCATGATGTATTTGTAAGTTTGTAACTAATCAAATCATAGGAAATAAAGATGCAGAAAAATACCTATGGAAAGTATTGACACCTTTTCCATTGAACTTCTATATGATCTCCTCAGCAATATCTGGAATGTGAATCTCACTTGGAGATGTCTCAACAGCCGGTTTCCTAATGCGTGCCCATGGTATTCCATCCTCTATAACAACTCTTGGATAATTGGGTGAGTACCTGTAATTCATTACTGAGGGTGTTAAAAAATAGTCTTAGAAGTACAAAAGCTAGAATAACTGGAAGCACAGTAAATTCGAGGTTTCCCATGCATAGCTCAGGCTCTCAACCTTAGGACCCAAGCTGCCTATAAGTCGAGAAAACTTGAGCCTTTATATGAGATGACAACTGGTTTCCTAATATCACCTTCAAGAGCGACTTAACAAAACCCACCTACATTTGGTAAAAAATCAATTAGACAAGGGGTAAAATAACTGCGAGTCTGTAACCACGGTCTAGGTCAAGTTTTTAAAAGGGCCTATCTTAAAAATCTAGTTAGAAAGAACAAACTGGAATATGGCAAGCTCTTTGCTTTAGTAATAGGCCATACAATGTCTTACAAGGATAACTCAGGATATGAAAATGGAGAGTACAATGTCTTACAAGGATAACTCAGGATATGAAAATGGAGAGTACAATGTCTTAAAATGATAACTCAGGATATGAAAATGGAGAGGAAAACTAGTTGCCTATAGTAACTGACTATAACTAGTTCCTTAACCAACCTCAAGTCCTCTTAATGAGGATATCAAAAAGTTTTATCCAAGATAACCTAGACCCTGACGTAGGTTATAAAGTTGGGGGTTTATTTTCTTCTAGATAACCCCCCTTAATGGGGCTGTACAATAATAAGTGTTCGGGCAATTAAAAGGCATAAACCGCTGTTGTTAAACCGTTAGAAGTTATAACAATACCCCAGGAACATAAGAACGAATGAAACTTTGCAGCACAAAATACGTAATTAGAATTTCATTTAAATGTGAACATAGAAGTGTGAGATGGCCATTTCTTCTACCTGGCACAGAAGGTATCAGAGTCGCGGACATAATTTAACTCTGCATCGTGGCATGATAACACAAATCCAACGTGACCGTTCTGAAATGCCAGCGAAGACTCGGTAAGCTGCTTAAGTTTAAGGCAATATACAATGTTATTGAAATGCTATGATTTCATTCGGAAATACAGTGAATAAGATTGATTTTAGTCAAAATCTCCATTACTTCTGTGAACAAAACTACTATATATGCTCATAAAATAAATTCAAAATGTATATTTAGTAAACGTATTCAATGAAAACAAACAGCTGGTGTGACGGACGGGGTAAAAACACATGAATGAAAAAGTACAGCAAATGGAAAACAGGAAGCAGAAAAACACTGAATAAGAGTAAAGATATATGTGAACAATATTTGATTAAGAGTAGTGTAGGAAAGAAAGTTTAATCCAGGAATAAAATAAAAAACGTAAGCGTATTGGGTTCAACAAAAATAAAACATTTTAACAGAAAAGCCATTTCACAAAATACCCTTAACATAGGCATTCCACAAAATACCCTTAACATATCAGTTCATCACATCAGTTCATGCTATCTGAACACTAAATTTCAGACTGTAGATTTTCCACATATTGAGACCATTTATTTTCCACATATTGAGACCATTTATTTTGATGGAAGTGTACCAAGGTTTCGGGTGAACACTTTACCCATTAACGGGGGAGTTTTGCCCTTGATAATGGGTGAAGTGTTCTCTAAAAACATTGGGATTAGCTTTTAGGTAGAATACTTTTCCCATCATCAGGTGAGAAACAAACTGTTTTTTTTTCCAAAACGCCCTTGGCTATGGGTAAAGTGTCTAGAAGTTTCGGGTGAACACTTTACCCATTATTAGGGGAGTTTCCCCCTTGATAATGGGTGAAGTGTTTTTCAGAGGAGAAACAAACTGTTTATTTTTCCAAAACTCTCTTGGCTGAGTCAAGTGCAGATAAGTTTTGGGTAAACACTTTACCCATTATTAAGGGAGTTTTCCCATTGATAATTGGTGAAGTGTTCTCCAGAAACATTGGGATTAGCTTTTAGGTAGAATACTTCTCCCATCATCAGGGGAGAAACAAACTGTTTCTTTTTCAAAACTCCTTTGGCTGGGTGAAGTGCCGAAAAGTTTCGGGTGAACACTTTACCCATTATCAAAGGAGTTTTCCCCTTGATAATGGGTGAAGTGTTTTCCAGAAACATTGGGATAATGGGTGAAGTGTACTCCAGAAACATTAGGATTAGTGTTTGTGTAGAATACTTCTCCCATCATCCAGAGAGAAACAAACTGTTTATTTTTTCAAAATTCCCTTGGCTATGGGTGAAGTGGGTGAAGTGCAGAGAAGTGCCCAAACACTGAGAACAAAAGCTTGATACACAGTTTCACAAAAACAAATACTCTTAAAATAAAATTTACCTATTGCATATTCACAGGTGAATGTAACTACATTCTCATAGATGGCATAGAGATAGATGAAACAGGTTGACCTACACAAAAGTTTTCTAGGTACCATAAAATAACACAAAAAAATGTCGTTTGTGCATGAAAACAGTGTATAAATAAAACATATTGAAACATAGTCGAATGTAATGTTCCAGACCGATGATAAAAGCATCCACAAAAGACGATCAAAAGACTATCAGTAACCCAATCAAGAAAGGTGAACCCCAAAAACAGCCAGACGTCGAAGGCAATGTATGGAGGACAGCATAAGTTTTCATAGTATATGCTGCTTCTACTCAGAATTTGTGGCAAAATTTAGAGCTCACCTGCCGATAATAAACCTGTGCGGGAAACCATAATTTGCCACTTTCCAAGTCTGAATACATACTAGCAAGTTTTCATAGTATATGCTGCTTCTACTCAGAATTTGTGGCAAAATTTAGTCCTCACCTGCCGATTATAAACCTGTGCGGGAAACCATAATTTGCCACTTTCCAAGTCTGAATACATACTAGCAAAGCGCTCACTCGGCTCTTCTAACACTGATTTCTCATTATGTCTTGAAAATGACCAAATACATGTCAGAGGAAGCATCCAAATGCATGATAGCATGTAGCTCCGATTCAATATCCTTGCATTCTCGGTTTTCACCATCCGCTCCCAGGCAGTAAAAGCAGTCGGCCCAATAATTTTACCCCAGCGCTCATAGAACAGGGGCTCCCATATTTCATCGCTCCGACATTTCATTCTCATATTTCTGCATGTCTGAGCTAATCGGCACAGAGACTGTGGGGTAAGCTGGCGGAAAATGCTTTCGAGTACGAGCTCGGGAAGTTCAAGAAATGACAAAGGTGGCTCATCCTTTACACTTTGCACTTGCTTCTTTAATTTACTCCTCAGCAACAACATCTTTTTTACTGCTTTGGCATGAAAAGTCCCAAATTTTTCAGAAATACCTTGGATGGCTGGGCTGAGAAGGTCATTGACAGGGAAAAATGACTGCACACATTAATGGTCAAAGCCCAAAGCCCAAATTAAACCAGGAAGAAGAAAAAATGTGTCGTTTTTCATTTTTCTCAACGTTAGGGATAATCTCAATTTTGCATGGATTATTTCAGAACAACCTATTTTAAACCAACCCAATACTCAGAAAATCGATCGAAGTTCTGGTTTGGAGTTTTACCCCATTTTAAACCAACCCAATAATCAGAAAATCGATCAAAATTTTAGCTTAACCGAAAATTTAAAAACAAGCCATTGAAAAACCTACCAAAAAAGTAACTAACTCAATAAGAAAGATTGCTCCCTAATTAACACACTCTGAATCTCAATAGAATGCCTTTCCCGTAGAATAAAAACCCTTATGTCCTCATTTGGGAACCCACACAAACAATTAATGCAGTTGTTTAAGCATTCCGCGTGTGAGTTTGCTTGATCGTCAAGTAATACTAAAACTGTTTAAGCTTTCCGCGTGTGAGTTTGCTTGATCGTCAAGTAATACTAAAACTGTTCGCGGATTTCCTACATCCGTACTTTGCCTTTAATGGAAAATTTACCAAGAGTAAATAGAAAAGGAGTAAATCCATACGGTATTATACTTAGGTACAGATTAACAAGAGTAAATAGAAAAGGAGTAAATCCATACGGTATTATACTTAGGTACACTTACAGTTGTAGCCAAATTGCTGCGTGGAGGGGTAGGGTAAATTTACCAAGAGTAAATAGAAAATGAGTAGATCTATAAGGTATTATACTTAGGTACACTGCTGCGTGGAGGGGTAGGGTAAATTTACCAAGAGTAAATAGAAAAGAAGTAAATCCATAAGGATTCATAAGGTATTATACTTAGGTACACTTTAACAGTAGTAGTCAAATTGCTGAGTGGGGGGTCCCTTATCCCATAAGTGTTCTGTTACAGCAATTTGCCTAATTGGTCACCCCTGTCTAACTGTCTAATTGGTCGAGACTCACTCACCCCTGTAGGTGTAGACAAACAGTAGGTTTATTGGGGTTTAATCACCATCAGATCATAGGTTTAAACTTCATGGAAAGGGATTGAGGGTGAGATCCATTTGTTGGGACATTCCAAGAAACTTCGAGAGACAGCATCTTACTCTTGGGCAGATGGCTTTTCCATCTGCCATACTTCTAGAGGCATTCTTGGGCAGATGGTTCTTCCATCATACTTCTAGAGACATCCAGGTATACAGGTGACAGCATGTTACTCTTGGGCAGATTGTTGTTCTTCAATCAAACATTGGGACCAACATTGAACAGATTGTGACAGCATGTTACTCTCGGGCAGATTGTTGTTCTTCCATCAAACATTGGAACCAACATTGACCATTGGGACCAACATTGAGAACAACATTGAGGCTGACCTCTTTCTTCCATCCAACATTGAGAACAACATTGAGGCTGACCTCTTTCTTCCATCCAACATTGGTTTCTTCCATCCAACATTGAGGCTGACCTCTTTCTGATGCTGGCCCCGGCAACCTAGCTTAGCTTGGAAAAAAAAATCAAAAATCAACGTCGGGATTCAAGTTTGGTTACCGAGCTGCGGGATTTATGCCACGCATTATAAATTTTGAACCTTCAACAAGCTGAACAAAATTTAAATAAATTCCCATCCGTAATGAACTTCAGAATTAAATTTAACTAAAAGGGATTTATGCCAAAGCGTTTTAAAATTTTGCCATTAAACATGCAGAAATCTGAATAAAATTTCTGTAAATTCCAATTTGTTATGCATTTAAGAATTAAAATTCAACTCGGCTCGACGAAATTCGCCGAAAATATTGAAAAATTTCTGGAATCCGCAATTCAACGACGATTAAAACATCAATCTCCATGTATTCCGCATTTAACCGTAATTAGCTAGTATTTTAAACATCCCGTACAAGCTCTTTGAACAAAAATCACACGGATTTCTGTCAAATTTCGATCCCTTTGCGTGCAGAGAACAACAATAATTCAAAATATTTCAAATTTCATCAAAGAAATTACGGGCAATGTCAATAAGAACGCATAATTTTGAACTTCAACAAAAATCACTCATAATTCTGTCAAATTTCAATCCCTTTGCGTACACAGGTCAACAATAATGCAAAACATTTCAAATTTCATAAAAAAATTACATTCAAACTTAATTAAACATTCAAACRACTATTGAAACATTAATCTCCATGTATTTAATCCAGCTCCAAAAATCACGTTTTCAATATCATTTAACTTAAGCAAAAATCAAACACTTTGTATGATCTTATGGATTCGTTAATTTTGCAATTAAATATTCGAARAAAATATTWATTTACACTTAAAACATTCGAGGAAATTCGTTAAAGACATRGGAAAAAGCTTTCCGGATGCTTCATTCCGCATTTAACTGTAATTAGCTAGTATTTTAAACATCCCGTGCAAGCTCTTTRAACAAAAATCACAAGGATTTCTGTCAAATTTCGATCCCTGTGCATGCAGAGAACAACAATAATGCAAAATATTTCAAATTTCATCACAGAAATTACGGGCAAAATCAATAAGAACGCATAATTTTGAACTTCAACAAAAATCACTCATAATTCGGTCAAATTTCAATCTCTATTCGTACACAGGTCAACAATAATGCAAAACATTTCAAATTTCATAAAAAAAATTACATTCAAACTTAATTAACCATTCAAACGACTATTGAAACATTAATCTCCATGTATTTAATCCAGCTCCAAAAATCACGTTTTCAATATCATTTAGCTTAAGCAAAAATCAAACACTTTGTATGATCTTATGGATTCGTTAATTTTGCAATTAAATATTCGAAGAAAATATTAATTTACACTTAAAACATTCGAGGAAATTCGTTAAAGACATGGGAAAAAGCTTTCCGGATGCTTCATTCCGCATTTAACTGTAATTAGCTAGTACTTTAAACATCCCGTGCAAGAACGGTGCTTAAAAACTTTCTTAGCCGGGGCAAAGGAGTTGCGACCTCAGTTTTGCAGGTTTCTAGGTTTTTTCAAGGAGTAGAATGGTTAACAAAGGGGGAGGTAGCTGGGCTCCCTCCTACAGGCAAGTCGTGGTCGATAGAGCGAAAGGTCCATGCGGGGGGCATCCGGATCTGTGTAAGAAGCGCAAGGCGAGGACAAGCACGAGAGGAGAACAAAGAAAACCAAAGCAATGTGACAAACCCAACACATCCATTTGGGGTGGAAGGGAACAATGCATGCAAACCAAAAACGACAATGATCCCAAAAGTTGTTTTAGAAGATCCGCAAACACAAGAATACACAGATTAGATGATGACGCATGCCTTATGCCTTGATCTGCAAGTTTATGGGCTTATGGTCAACCGAAAAATTCCTACGAAGTTGGATCAAATGGACCTACACTTAGGATCAAAAGGTTTTTTTACAGATGTCTTCATGAATCTAGAGGATAGAGGCAAGGTTTTTGAATGGGGGGCTACTTTCATGCCTCAGTCGAGCTGTATATGAGACCCTCGAAGGAAAAAATTCCCCCGGAAAAGGAGACCTTTAAGTGTGTGCTAGTTTGGATCAGACTCCATATGAGACCCTCGAAGGAAAAAATTCCCCCGGAAAAGGAGACCTTTAAGTGTGTGCTAGTTTGGATCAGAGTCCATTCCCTACCGTTAGACTATTGGCTATCGACCACCTTCGAGGCAATAGGGAATAAGTTGGGGAAATTTGTAAGGCATCGAATGCAACCTTAAAAGGAAAGTACACCTCATTTGCAAGAATATGTATTGAGATAGATGTCTTGGGTGCACTACCAGAAACAATATGCTTGGAATTTAGGGATGAGGAATGGATCCAAAATATTGATTATGAACATATCACGTTTAGATGTAGGAAATGTCATGAACATGGGAATCTATTCAAGAAATTCCCGCTAAACAAAAAGATGGAGCAAGCTAAAACAAAAGAACCCCAGGATGAAGAAGGCTTTGTTCGGCCAAATTACAAAGGTAAAGGAAATAGACGACAAAGCAAACCCTCCCCAACAGGTAATTCTGAATCAAAGAACAGCTTTGAAGGCCTAGTGGAGAACCAAACTCAGGATGGAGAAACTAAGCAAGGGGCAAAGGAGCCCAGTAGGAAGGAGGCAAATAAGGCAATGGAGAATCAACAAACGCAGGACACCGCCAAGACTTACAGAGGATCAACAGGAGACAGAAATCATGAAATAAACACTCCAATGCAAGAAGGGGATGGCAATTCTGAAATGACACCCAATGATTTTGGAACAGAGGATCTGGATCTTCGCGACATCGTGGAAATGGAAGGGATTGACCTTTGGAATATCTTAGACCAATGGAAAAAACAAGGTATGGAAACCATCCATTCAGACCAACTGGATCGTATACGGTATCTCTTCTTAATAAGGGAGGAGGCAAAGTCTAGAGGAATCAAACGCATGCATGGGAAGATAGACAACCTAGGTATCAAATCGGGGGACAACCAACAACCTGAGTCACCAAAGCAATCTAAGAGAAAGAAGGGTAGAAAACCCAACAGTGTGGTACTGCGGGAACTGGGAGTGCTTCTGATAAACTCCGGTAAGATCAAAATGTTGTTCCCCACCTCTCCCCCACCTGGTTTAAAATGAAGGTTATCACTTGCAATATAAGGGGCTTAAATAGCCCCAAGAAATAAAAAAATTCTAAAAAATAAGTTAAAAATGGAAAAACCAGATATTTGTTTTATACAGGAAACTAAACGTACAACCGATAAGATGTTACAAATAAGTAGGAAAAGTTGGAATACTTACAATTTTTTAAATATTGATAGTCAAAATTCGTCTAGGGGCATTCTCACCTTGTGGAACACTAAAAATGTAGACTTGATCTCGGCATAAGCTACAAGGCATTATTTATCAGTAACTTTGCAAGTTATAGGGACTCCATACAATGTTATGTGCACTAATGTATATGGCCCTCAACTTCTAGAAGATAAGAAAAGAATGATGACAGGCTTAGAAAACCTCAGAGAACAAAATATGAATCCTCATTGGATTTTAGGAGGTGATTTTAATATAATTGTCACCCTGGCTGAGAAGAAAGGAGGAGTCTGAAGATTGGATAGAGATGTTGAGGTTTTCTCAGCGTTTATAGAAAAACCAAACCTAGTTGATATCAAAACTAGTAATGGTCTTTTTACTTGGAACAACAAAAGATCCTTGCATAACTAGATAGCCTCGAGATTAGACAGAATTTTTATCTCTGAATCTATTTTAATGCAAGGTATTGACATGGAAGGAAGCATCCTTCCATGGGGGAGCTCGGATCATTGGCCAATTTTGTTGGAGGCAAACTTTTGTGGAACCCCAAAAAATAGACCTTTTTGTTTTGAGAGCTTTTGGATGGAGCATCCAACCTTCAAGGAGAATATCAAGCTTCGGTGGAAAGAGAACATCCAGGAACAGGGACAAAAATGTTTAGACTTCAGGGTAGATTAAAACATATAAAGAAAAAAATAAAGCAATGGAATCAAGAAGTCTTCGGGAACATTGGCCAAGCAAAAAAAGATCTCGAAGAAAAAATGGGTCAGATCCAAGTATTAAGTATTCAAGAAGGCTACAATGAGGAGCAAAAAGAGGAGGAGAACCAATTTTATCAGGAATGGGAGAAAATATGTAAGCAAGAAGAAATATTATGGAGACAGAAATCCAGAGTTCAGTGGTTAAAGGAAGGGGAGAAAAACACAAAATTCTTCCACAAGTCGACAATAGCACGTAGGACTCATAATAGAATCTTGAAAATCTGAAACCATGAAGGAATAGAGAGATAATCCCATCATGAAATTGAAAAAGATCTCGTTCATCACTTGCAGGACATAGCTAGATAACCCAACCTAGATCGTTTAGAAGAAATTCAAAGAATTTTGAGACATATTCCCATATTGGTAACAGAGGAGCATAATCAAAATTTAAGGACACCAATCTCACTAGAGGAGGTTGACCAAGCATTTCAAGAGATGCCAAATGGAAAGGCCCAAGGACCTGATGGCTTCAAAGTGGACTTTTTCAAATCCTAATGGGATGTGGTAAAACATGATATCTATGGTATAGTGGAAGATTCAAGACACTCTGCCTCTATTCTTAAAGATCTTAATTCTACTTTCATCACCCTTATCCCCAAAGAAAATGAGGTAAGAACTCCGGACCATTTTAGACTGATAGCCCTCTGCAATGTGGTGTACAAGATAATCTCAAAAGTTATAGCAAACAGACTAAAACCTCTCCTCCCCATACTAATCTCAAAGGAATAGTCATGCTTCATGGAAGGTAGGCAAATCTTAGACAACATTATTCAAGCTCATGAAATAATCCACGCCTTGAAAAGAAGGAAAAAACAGACACAATAATACAACTGGATTTTTCCAAAGCATATGACAAACTAAGCTAGCATTAAATGGCAAAAACCATGGAAGCCTATGGCTTTGATAATCATTAGATAAAATGGGTAATGACTATTGTAATACCCCAAGGACGTGCCCAAGTTATATTATGAATTGTAATCATGTCTATGAATTGTAATCATGTTTTGTAGGCTAGTGAGTCGAGTATTGATAAGCTAGTGGGCTTATGTGTTTATTAGGCCGGAGAGCCTAAGTGTTAAAGGCCAATAGCCTGTTTGTGTATATGTAATTATGCAGAACATTAATAAAAATTAAACATCGTTGCGTGCAGACCGACCATGAAGAAAGAGTGATGGGGGACTAAGCTTCCACAAGGTTGGGTAAGGGAGGAGGCTAAGTGTTTGGGCCTAGGGGCTAAGCTAGGGGGCTTACCTCTAAAGGGGATAATAATTTATTATTATTTCCTAAACGCTAAGGTGGACAATTGATGAGTGTTGTCCTAAGTTCCTGGGAAAGGGGAACGAATGCAAATGTAGTGCATGCAGCTAAAGGTAGACAAGTGTCGACCTAGGTGCATGTTGTTAACGTTGTTGAGTTGAGCCATGTTGGGGGTTCGTTCTGTCAATTTCTCGATCCCCCTTCTGAACCCGAGACCTCCATCATCGACCTCGGAGTTTTGTTCTCTAGTCACGCATCTTAAACTGAGGAAGAATCGGGAATTGATCTGCGTCTCCTGTGAAGTTGAATTACCATTTTCCATCCTCCGTGAATTGGGTAGAGTCTCCGTGAGTGTCCTCTGCATACCCGCATGCATTCCTGAAAACCAGAACTGTGAAGTCGACCGGTGTATTCCTGTGAATTATGTGGCCTCTGTATTCTACCTTTGCAATATTCATGCATGCACCTGAGACCCGAAATCCGTGAGTCGTTATGTGTCTTCTGAGGAACCTGACACCTGGGTAATCGCCTTAGTCGTGTCGTGTTTTAGTGTGGGTTGTTGTCGCCTGAGGTGCCATGCCCATCTGTTGTTGTTGTTGTTTCCATCCCTGTGTGAATGAGTGTTGAATCATTGTTGTTGTCCTCACTTGGATGGAGTTGAGTCGAGGAGTGTGTTGAAGAAGCGGGTTGTCAGGCCTGTGGTAGAAGATACAGGTTGTCAAGCCTATGAGCAGCTCTTTCCAGGTGAGAGAGTCTGTTGGGAAGTGGTTTTCTGCCAGAGAGATTCCAGCACCAACTACTGAGCTCTGAGAATTCTTGATCCGTCCTGTTGTCGAGACCTAGAGAGGAAGGTGAAGCAACTGATGGACTATGCTTGTGAAGGTGTATACTCCCGGGTGGAACAGGCATGTGGGGAATGAGATTTCGTGAGTAGTGGGCTTAAGAAGGCTCCTGGAGAGAATCCTTTCGGTTGCACTATGCATTTTCCTGTAACCTCAGCCTAGTCTAGGATTCCCTTTCCCTAGGTGGAGCTTAGTCCCATCTTGGGGGTGACCCACTGCTGAGCATGATGAGTAGCATGGTCTATGG
This sequence comes from Picea sitchensis, assembly GCA_010110895.2. Taxonomy (NCBI): domain Eukaryota; kingdom Viridiplantae; phylum Streptophyta; class Pinopsida; order Pinales; family Pinaceae; genus Picea; species Picea sitchensis. The sequence goes on from SNQJ01S0064408.1 coordinate 31,754, forward strand.
TTGGGAGGTTCATGGAAGGTATGCACGTAGTTGGTGGTGATACTCCATTTTAAAATATAAGTATCAGTCTGTGCTTAATTATGTATTTTATGCATGTTTGTGCTACTAATGCTTGAAATGTTATCATGTGTTCCGTTGCATGTGGATTTACTGTTAATTCCATTAATTTTGTATGTTAGCAATAACTCTGTGATTACTCTGTGTTAAGTCATTTAAATTTCGTTAAAAATGCATGTTATATATGTATAAGTGAATGTTTTGCGTAGTAGCGTTACCCGGCAATGGGGTTGAGGGTCGGGGACGTTACAATCTAGTATCAGAGCTAAGTAAAGCGTCTGAGTAGTGGCATTGCCTAGCCTGTTGGTGGTTGGCGATATTACAATATGGTATCAGAGACATGGTTTCAACGTTGAGCCTAGATGGGTCGGATAAGTGGTCTTTGGACCCAAGGTTTCGAGTGGAAATGGTGTTCGGAGAAACCAGTTTCGAACCTTAGAATGTTTATGAGTGCCAAGGGGTTACTTGGTCGTGTTACGAAGCTCAGGAGGAGTAGCGATAGAATAAAACCACAGCCGATGTGGTATTTGACCACAAGGAGAGAGAGCTCAACACTTGGGGTGTTGGAGTCATAGGATCTGCTTGGAAGGAGAGGGAAATAAAAAAACCTTTTACGACTGTCATATCTAGAGAAGGTGCAGAAGGGTTATCCCAGAAGCCTTTCGGAGTTCAGCAATCAGGAGAAGTGGATTGCGTTGAGACACAAACTTCCAAAGTTTGAAGCTCCAAGGTCCCGGAAGAGATCTACACTGTAGATCTGAGGGGAGAGCTTGACTGTTAGATCTTGAGAAGTCACGCAGGGGTTAGCCGCGGGAACCCTTCGGAATTCACAAAATCGAAAGATTGGAAGTGAAGAGAGGTCAACACCTCCGAAGCAAGGAATCGTGAAGTGGGTCTCGACCATTGGTTGCGGGAGAGATAAGTACCGTCGATTATCCAGGGAGAGTCTGTAACTTCGAATTTCGAATGTCGAGAGAAGGGCAATGTGCTGATGCACAAACTTTTGAAGCCCAAAGTTTCGAAGTGAAAGGGTAGACGTGGTGGGGTCGGATGACGTCGCTTGGGGTGACATGGACCTTCCTAGGCATACCACGTTCCATCTCCTTAGTTGGTGACATTTGTAATATGTGGACCCGAGGTAAAATTTCCGAATTTCGGAAGTTGAAAGATGGGAAGGAAGCAAGTATGAGAATTTATGAAGTCCCGAATCTCTGAACTTCAGAAGTCCCGAAACTTAAATGACAAAAGTTCCACAGTGAGCATCAGCCATTGGATGTTGGGTAGACGTGGATTGTTCATCCACCCTACTTCGCAAGTTCGTTAATTTGGAAATCTGAGAGTCTGTTGTGATGTATTGTGAAGACTTTGGAACCCGAAGTCCTGATTAAGCGCCTATCGATCTAAGTGTTTGGTCACAGCCCGTGGTCGGGGGTTTGGGGCTAAGAGAAAAGTGCTAAGGCCTGAAATTGTTACAGAACCGAGCAGAGCTCGAAAAATTCATGAAATCTGAACGTTTTTATTAAAACAGATTCGGTTTATGAATTTTGTGTGATTTGTTAAGGAATGATGGCCTGACAAATTCTGGTTGATTGCACGTTGTGTTTGCAGAGTTCAACGAGTGTCAGGACTGAAGTGAATTGCCACTGAGAGCAGAGAATGGAGGAGGCACAGATTGCTTCCAGTTCAAGGAATGAAGTAAGAGGAATGGACGTCCACTTGGGAGTTGAAGGATTGAACTCCAATGGGAACAGAGAAGAGTAGGATAAGGAAGGGCATATGATGAAAATCATTGAAAGATTACAGAAAGATGCCCAAGCTCACAAAGTTGATAACAGAAAGCTCATGAAAGCCACGGATCAACATGGAAAATTCAACTTGAAGTTGATGCGGAGCCTGGAAAGGATCGAAAAGAAATTGGATAAGGAGAGTGACTCAATCAAAATAGGGAGTTGTAGGACCCCTGAGAGGAAAATAAGATCAAGGAGTGTTAGCAGGCATCATCGTCGCTCCCCGAAGCATGCCAGTAGGGAAGCATGAAGGAGCTCAAGCCCATCTCCTACCAGAAAACATAGGAGGTCTGGAGTGGATGAATTAAAAGGAGAAATGAATAAGATTAAGCCTCCCACGTTTGATGAAGAGCACCAGAAGGAAGAAGATGCCGAGACATGGTTGCTAGGCATGAGAAAATACTTCCAACTACAGAATTATTCCTCTGATGCATAAGGAATAATTGAGATGTATCAAGTGAAAGGGAAGGCATCCTTGTGGTGGGATCAATTTGTGCAAGTGCAACACATTAAAGAGAAGGATGTTACCTAGAAATAATTCAAGAAATATTTCGAGAAGAAATATTTGACTAAAAGATATTATGACAGAAAGATGAAAGAGTTCTTTGAACTCAAGCTCGGTAGCATGACCATTGATGAATACGAANGATCTTATGGATTCGTTAATTTTGCAATTAAATATTCGAAGAAAATATTAATTTACACTTAAAACATTCGAGGAAATTCGTTAAAGACATGGGAAAAAGCTTTCCGGATGCTTCATTCCGCATTTAACTGTAATTAGCTAGTACTTTAAACATCCCGTGCAAGAACGGTGCTTAAAAACTTTCTTAGCCGGGGCAAAGGAGTTGCGACCTCAGTTTTGCAGGTTTCTAGGTTTTTTCAAGGAGTAGAATGGTTAACAAAGGGGGAGGTAGCTGGGCTCCCTCCTACAGGCAAGTCGTGGTCGATAGAGCGAAAGGTCCATGCGGGGGGCATCCGGATCTGTGTAAGAAGCGCAAGGCGAGGACAAGCACGAGAGGAGAACAAAGAAAACCAAAGCAATGTGACAAACCCAACACATCCATTTGGGGTGGAAGGGAACAATGCATGCAAACCAAAAACGACAATGATCCCAAAAGTTGTTTTAGAAGATCCGCAAACACAAGAATACACAGATTAGATGATGACGCATGCCTTATGCCTTGATCTGCAAGTTTATGGGCTTATGGTCAACCGAAAAATTCCTACGAAGTTGGATCAAATGGACCTACACTTAGGATCAAAAGGTTTTTTTACAGATGTCTTCATGAATCTAGAGGATAGAGGCAAGGTTTTTGAATGGGGGGCTACTTTCATGCCTCAGTCGAGCTGTATATGAGACCCTCGAAGGAAAAAATTCCCCCGGAAAAGGAGACCTTTAAGTGTGTGCTAGTTTGGATCAGACTCCATATGAGACCCTCGAAGGAAAAAATTCCCCCGGAAAAGGAGACCTTTAAGTGTGTGCTAGTTTGGATCAGAGTCCATTCCCTACCGTTAGACTATTGGCTATCGACCACCTTCGAGGCAATAGGGAATAAGTTGGGGAAATTTGTAAGGCATCGAATGCAACCTTAAAAGGAAAGTACACCTCATTTGCAAGAATATGTATTGAGATAGATGTCTTGGGTGCACTACCAGAAACAATATGCTTGGAATTTAGGGATGAGGAATGGATCCAAAATATTGATTATGAACATATCACGTTTAGATGTAGGAAATGTCATGAACATGGGAATCTATTCAAGAAATTCCCGCTAAACAAAAAGATGGAGCAAGCTAAAACAAAAGAACCCCAGGATGAAGAAGGCTTTGTTCGGCCAAATTACAAAGGTAAAGGAAATAGACGACAAAGCAAACCCTCCCCAACAGGTAATTCTGAATCAAAGAACAGCTTTGAAGGCCTAGTGGAGAACCAAACTCAGGATGGAGAAACTAAGCAAGGGGCAAAGGAGCCCAGTAGGAAGGAGGCAAATAAGGCAATGGAGAATCAACAAACGCAGGACACCGCCAAGACTTACAGAGGATCAACAGGAGACAGAAATCATGAAATAAACACTCCAATGCAAGAAGGGGATGGCAATTCTGAAATGACACCCAATGATTTTGGAACAGAGGATCTGGATCTTCGCGACATCGTGGAAATGGAAGGGATTGACCTTTGGAATATCTTAGACCAATGGAAAAAACAAGGTATGGAAACCATCCATTCAGACCAACTGGATCGTATACGGTATCTCTTCTTAATAAGGGAGGAGGCAAAGTCTAGAGGAATCAAACGCATGCATGGGAAGATAGACAACCTAGGTATCAAATCGGGGGACAACCAACAACCTGAGTCACCAAAGCAATCTAAGAGAAAGAAGGGTAGAAAACCCAACAGTGTGGTACTGCGGGAACTGGGAGTGCTTCTGATAAACTCCGGTAAGATCAAAATGTTGTTCCCCACCTCTCCCCCACCTGGTTTAAAATGAAGGTTATCACTTGCAATATAAGGGGCTTAAATAGCCCCAAGAAATAAAAAAATTCTAAAAAATAAGTTAAAAATGGAAAAACCAGATATTTGTTTTATACAGGAAACTAAACGTACAACCGATAAGATGTTACAAATAAGTAGGAAAAGTTGGAATACTTACAATTTTTTAAATATTGATAGTCAAAATTCGTCTAGGGGCATTCTCACCTTGTGGAACACTAAAAATGTAGACTTGATCTCGGCATAAGCTACAAGGCATTATTTATCAGTAACTTTGCAAGTTATAGGGACTCCATACAATGTTATGTGCACTAATGTATATGGCCCTCAACTTCTAGAAGATAAGAAAAGAATGATGACAGGCTTAGAAAACCTCAGAGAACAAAATATGAATCCTCATTGGATTTTAGGAGGTGATTTTAATATAATTGTCACCCTGGCTGAGAAGAAAGGAGGAGTCTGAAGATTGGATAGAGATGTTGAGGTTTTCTCAGCGTTTATAGAAAAACCAAACCTAGTTGATATCAAAACTAGTAATGGTCTTTTTACTTGGAACAACAAAAGATCCTTGCATAACTAGATAGCCTCGAGATTAGACAGAATTTTTATCTCTGAATCTATTTTAATGCAAGGTATTGACATGGAAGGAAGCATCCTTCCATGGGGGAGCTCGGATCATTGGCCAATTTTGTTGGAGGCAAACTTTTGTGGAACCCCAAAAAATAGACCTTTTTGTTTTGAGAGCTTTTGGATGGAGCATCCAACCTTCAAGGAGAATATCAAGCTTCGGTGGAAAGAGAACATCCAGGAACAGGGACAAAAATGTTTAGACTTCAGGGTAGATTAAAACATATAAAGAAAAAAATAAAGCAATGGAATCAAGAAGTCTTCGGGAACATTGGCCAAGCAAAAAAAGATCTCGAAGAAAAAATGGGTCAGATCCAAGTATTAAGTATTCAAGAAGGCTACAATGAGGAGCAAAAAGAGGAGGAGAACCAATTTTATCAGGAATGGGAGAAAATATGTAAGCAAGAAGAAATATTATGGAGACAGAAATCCAGAGTTCAGTGGTTAAAGGAAGGGGAGAAAAACACAAAATTCTTCCACAAGTCGACAATAGCACGTAGGACTCATAATAGAATCTTGAAAATCTGAAACCATGAAGGAATAGAGAGATAATCCCATCATGAAATTGAAAAAGATCTCGTTCATCACTTGCAGGACATAGCTAGATAACCCAACCTAGATCGTTTAGAAGAAATTCAAAGAATTTTGAGACATATTCCCATATTGGTAACAGAGGAGCATAATCAAAATTTAAGGACACCAATCTCACTAGAGGAGGTTGACCAAGCATTTCAAGAGATGCCAAATGGAAAGGCCCAAGGACCTGATGGCTTCAAAGTGGACTTTTTCAAATCCTAATGGGATGTGGTAAAACATGATATCTATGGTATAGTGGAAGATTCAAGACACTCTGCCTCTATTCTTAAAGATCTTAATTCTACTTTCATCACCCTTATCCCCAAAGAAAATGAGGTAAGAACTCCGGACCATTTTAGACTGATAGCCCTCTGCAATGTGGTGTACAAGATAATCTCAAAAGTTATAGCAAACAGACTAAAACCTCTCCTCCCCATACTAATCTCAAAGGAATAGTCATGCTTCATGGAAGGTAGGCAAATCTTAGACAACATTATTCAAGCTCATGAAATAATCCACGCCTTGAAAAGAAGGAAAAAACAGACACAATAATACAACTGGATTTTTCCAAAGCATATGACAAACTAAGCTAGCATTAAATGGCAAAAACCATGGAAGCCTATGGCTTTGATAATCATTAGATAAAATGGGTAATGACTATTGTAATACCCCAAGGACGTGCCCAAGTTATATTATGAATTGTAATCATGTCTATGAATTGTAATCATGTTTTGTAGGCTAGTGAGTCGAGTATTGATAAGCTAGTGGGCTTATGTGTTTATTAGGCCGGAGAGCCTAAGTGTTAAAGGCCAATAGCCTGTTTGTGTATATGTAATTATGCAGAACATTAATAAAAATTAAACATCGTTGCGTGCAGACCGACCATGAAGAAAGAGTGATGGGGGACTAAGCTTCCACAAGGTTGGGTAAGGGAGGAGGCTAAGTGTTTGGGCCTAGGGGCTAAGCTAGGGGGCTTACCTCTAAAGGGGATAATAATTTATTATTATTTCCTAAACGCTAAGGTGGACAATTGATGAGTGTTGTCCTAAGTTCCTGGGAAAGGGGAACGAATGCAAATGTAGTGCATGCAGCTAAAGGTAGACAAGTGTCGACCTAGGTGCATGTTGTTAACGTTGTTGAGTTGAGCCATGTTGGGGGTTCGTTCTGTCAATTTCTCGATCCCCCTTCTGAACCCGAGACCTCCATCATCGACCTCGGAGTTTTGTTCTCTAGTCACGCATCTTAAACTGAGGAAGAATCGGGAATTGATCTGCGTCTCCTGTGAAGTTGAATTACCATTTTCCATCCTCCGTGAATTGGGTAGAGTCTCCGTGAGTGTCCTCTGCATACCCGCATGCATTCCTGAAAACCAGAACTGTGAAGTCGACCGGTGTATTCCTGTGAATTATGTGGCCTCTGTATTCTACCTTTGCAATATTCATGCATGCACCTGAGACCCGAAATCCGTGAGTCGTTATGTGTCTTCTGAGGAACCTGACACCTGGGTAATCGCCTTAGTCGTGTCGTGTTTTAGTGTGGGTTGTTGTCGCCTGAGGTGCCATGCCCATCTGTTGTTGTTGTTGTTTCCATCCCTGTGTGAATGAGTGTTGAATCATTGTTGTTGTCCTCACTTGGATGGAGTTGAGTCGAGGAGTGTGTTGAAGAAGCGGGTTGTCAGGCCTGTGGTAGAAGATACAGGTTGTCAAGCCTATGAGCAGCTCTTTCCAGGTGAGAGAGTCTGTTGGGAAGTGGTTTTCTGCCAGAGAGATTCCAGCACCAACTACTGAGCTCTGAGAATTCTTGATCCGTCCTGTTGTCGAGACCTAGAGAGGAAGGTGAAGCAACTGATGGACTATGCTTGTGAAGGTGTATACTCCCGGGTGGAACAGGCATGTGGGGAATGAGATTTCGTGAGTAGTGGGCTTAAGAAGGCTCCTGGAGAGAATCCTTTCGGTTGCACTATGCATTTTCCTGTAACCTCAGCCTAGTCTAGGATTCCCTTTCCCTAGGTGGAGCTTAGTCCCATCTTGGGGGTGACCCACTGCTGAGCATGATGAGTAGCATGGTCTATGGTTGGGAGGTTCATGGAAGGTATGCACGTAGTTGGTGGTGATACTCCATTTTAAAATATAAGTATCAGTCTGTGCTTAATTATGTATTTTATGCATGTTTGTGCTACTAATGCTTGAAATGTTATCATGTGTTCCGTTGCATGTGGATTTACTGTTAATTCCATTAATTTTGTATGTTAGCAATAACTCTGTGATTACTCTGTGTTAAGTCATTTAAATTTCGTTAAAAATGCATGTTATATATGTATAAGTGAATGTTTTGCGTAGTAGCGTTACCCGGCAATGGGGTTGAGGGTCGGGGACGTTACAATCTAGTATCAGAGCTAAGTAAAGCGTCTGAGTAGTGGCATTGCCTAGCCTGTTGGTGGTTGGCGATATTACAATATGGTATCAGAGACATGGTTTCAACGTTGAGCCTAGATGGGTCGGATAAGTGGTCTTTGGACCCAAGGTTTCGAGTGGAAATGGTGTTCGGAGAAACCAGTTTCGAACCTTAGAATGTTTATGAGTGCCAAGGGGTTACTTGGTCGTGTTACGAAGCTCAGGAGGAGTAGCGATAGAATAAAACCACAGCCGATGTGGTATTTGACCACAAGGAGAGAGAGCTCAACACTTGGGGTGTTGGAGTCATAGGATCTGCTTGGAAGGAGAGGGAAATAAAAAAACCTTTTACGACTGTCATATCTAGAGAAGGTGCAGAAGGGTTATCCCAGAAGCCTTTCGGAGTTCAGCAATCAGGAGAAGTGGATTGCGTTGAGACACAAACTTCCAAAGTTTGAAGCTCCAAGGTCCCGGAAGAGATCTACACTGTAGATCTGAGGGGAGAGCTTGACTGTTAGATCTTGAGAAGTCACGCAGGGGTTAGCCGCGGGAACCCTTCGGAATTCACAAAATCGAAAGATTGGAAGTGAAGAGAGGTCAACACCTCCGAAGCAAGGAATCGTGAAGTGGGTCTCGACCATTGGTTGCGGGAGAGATAAGTACCGTCGATTATCCAGGGAGAGTCTGTAACTTCGAATTTCGAATGTCGAGAGAAGGGCAATGTGCTGATGCACAAACTTTTGAAGCCCAAAGTTTCGAAGTGAAAGGGTAGACGTGGTGGGGTCGGATGACGTCGCTTGGGGTGACATGGACCTTCCTAGGCATACCACGTTCCATCTCCTTAGTTGGTGACATTTGTAATATGTGGACCCGAGGTAAAATTTCCGAATTTCGGAAGTTGAAAGATGGGAAGGAAGCAAGTATGAGAATTTATGAAGTCCCGAATCTCTGAACTTCAGAAGTCCCGAAACTTAAATGACAAAAGTTCCACAGTGAGCATCAGCCATTGGATGTTGGGTAGACGTGGATTGTTCATCCACCCTACTTCGCAAGTTCGTTAATTTGGAAATCTGAGAGTCTGTTGTGATGTATTGTGAAGACTTTGGAACCCGAAGTCCTGATTAAGCGCCTATCGATCTAAGTGTTTGGTCACAGCCCGTGGTCGGGGGTTTGGGGCTAAGAGAAAAGTGCTAAGGCCTGAAATTGTTACAGAACCGAGCAGAGCTCGAAAAATTCATGAAATCTGAACGTTTTTATTAAAACAGATTCGGTTTATGAATTTTGTGTGATTTGTTAAGGAATGATGGCCTGACAAATTCTGGTTGATTGCACGTTGTGTTTGCAGAGTTCAACGAGTGTCAGGACTGAAGTGAATTGCCACTGAGAGCAGAGAATGGAGGAGGCACAGATTGCTTCCAGTTCAAGGAATGAAGTAAGAGGAATGGACGTCCACTTGGGAGTTGAAGGATTGAACTCCAATGGGAACAGAGAAGAGTAGGATAAGGAAGGGCATATGATGAAAATCATTGAAAGATTACAGAAAGATGCCCAAGCTCACAAAGTTGATAACAGAAAGCTCATGAAAGCCACGGATCAACATGGAAAATTCAACTTGAAGTTGATGCGGAGCCTGGAAAGGATCGAAAAGAAATTGGATAAGGAGAGTGACTCAATCAAAATAGGGAGTTGTAGGACCCCTGAGAGGAAAATAAGATCAAGGAGTGTTAGCAGGCATCATCGTCGCTCCCCGAAGCATGCCAGTAGGGAAGCATGAAGGAGCTCAAGCCCATCTCCTACCAGAAAACATAGGAGGTCTGGAGTGGATGAATTAAAAGGAGAAATGAATAAGATTAAGCCTCCCACGTTTGATGAAGAGCACCAGAAGGAAGAAGATGCCGAGACATGGTTGCTAGGCATGAGAAAATACTTCCAACTACAGAATTATTCCTCTGATGCATAAGGAATAATTGAGATGTATCAAGTGAAAGGGAAGGCATCCTTGTGGTGGGATCAATTTGTGCAAGTGCAACACATTAAAGAGAAGGATGTTACCTAGAAATAATTCAAGAAATATTTCGAGAAGAAATATTTGACTAAAAGATATTATGACAGAAAGATGAAAGAGTTCTTTGAACTCAAGCTCGGTAGCATGACCATTGATGAATACGAACGAAGATTCCTGGAATTGTTGAAGTATGTTTCGTTCATCAAAGATGAGACTGTCAGAATTCAAAGGTATTTGAGTGGATTGCCACCTTCCATTGGTGACAAGATCCAGTATGATGACCCTAAGACTATGGAAGAAACGATAAGGAGGGTGAAATGATTATATGAACAACAAAGAGAAAAGCCTACCTTCCAGAAGGCTTAGGAAGATAAGAAGAAGTTCAAGAAAGAGAAGAGGCAGAAGGGAAAACAACCTCCCTTTTTCAGAAACAGTCATCAAGGACAACCATCGTTTAGAGAGCCGAGAACGACTAACGTAGGTGGACAAAGGCCAAGGCAGACGCCCATTCAATGTTGGGGATGTCAGAGAAACCACAAGTACAGAGACTGCCCCCACAAAAATGGAAAAGTGAGAGTTGTCCACAATGTTCATCAGGTTAAAATAGTGGAGGACATGGGTAGTAGAATTCCAAGGATCTACGTAGCGCTGGACAACAAGCAAGTTGAATATCAGTCGCACATGATTGAAGTGGAAGGTATGATTAACAACCAACCATTTACTATTTTAATTGATTCATGGGCTAGCCATAGTTTTATAGATCCTAGAGTGGTGGAAATTTTGCAATTGTCAAGAAGCAAACATGGGAAATCTTGGTTAGTGCAGCTGGATACAGGAACCAAGAGAAGATTTACGGAATTGGTTAAGTCTTGTCCAGTGGACATGAATGGATAGAGCACGAACGTTGAATTGAACATTCTGCCTTTAGGCTCTTATGATTTTCTAATTGGGATGGATTGGTTGGACCAACACCATGCCATATTGAACTGTCGTAATAAGGCATTCACTTTCCTATATGAGGAAGGAAATCGGAAAACAGTCCAAGGAATTCCTAGAGTTGTTGCTATCAGAGAAGTCTTAGCAATGCAGCTAAAGAAGTGCTACAGGAAAGGCTGTCAATTATTTGTAGCCCACTTGGAGGAAGCACCTGAGGATAAGGTGTCAAATATCGAAGACCATGCGGTACTAAAGGAGTTCGAGGATATATTTTAGGAGGTACCCGAACTACCCCCGAAGAGAGATATTGACTTCTCTGTAAACTTGATTCCTGGAGTATCTCCAGTGTCGAAATCCCCTTACAGAATGAGTACGTCGGAGCTGAAAGAACTGCAATTATAGCTTGAGGAGCTCCTGAGGAAGGGGTATATATGCCCAAGCATGTCACCTTGGGGTGCCTCGGTCTTGTTCGTGAAGAAGAAGGAAGGGACACTGAGATTGTGTATTGATTTCAGACAATTGAACAAAGTAACTATAAAGAACAAGTATCCTCTGCCGAGGATTGATGACCTCTTCGCTCAGTGGAAGGATGCGAAGATATTTTCGAAGATAGACCTTAGGTCAGGATATCACCAGGTAAGGATAAAGGATGAAGACATCAGCAAGACCACCTTTAGAACAAGGTATGGTCATTACGAATTCACAGTGGTGTCGTTTGGGTTGTCGAACGCACCCGACGTTTTTATGTGTCTGATGAACGGTGTATTCAGGGACTATCTGGACAAGTTTGTCATAGTCTTCCTGGATGACATTCTGGTGTATTTCAAGTCAGAGGAAAAGCATGAACAAAATCTGAGGATGGTGTTGTAAGTGCTAAGAGAGCACCAACTGTATGCCAAGTTGAGCAAGTGCTCGTTTTATCAAGAGAAAATCCATTACTTGGGGCATATTATTTCGAAGGATGGGATAGCTGTAGATCCTGAGAAGATTGAGGCCATCAGAGAATGGTCAACACAAAATAACGTGACAAAATTCAGATCCTATATGGGTCTAGCTAGCTATTACATAAGGTTTATCGCAGGGTTCTTCAGGATAGCTCACCCTATCACTTCCTTGCAGAAGAAGGAGAAGAAATTTCAGTCGACAGAGGAATGTGAGAGAAGCTTCCAACAATTGAAGAATTTGTTAACCAGTGCTCCAATCCTGAGGATCACAGACCCAAATGAAGATTTCATGGTGTGCACAGATGCATGCAAAGAAGGACTGGGAGGATTCCCCAGTCAGAATGGATTCATAATATGTTATGAATACAGGAAGTTGAAAGAGCACCAAAAGAACTACGCAACTCATTATTTGGAGTTGGCGTCCATCGTTCACGCTCTGAGGAAATGGAGACATTACCTCATGGGAAGGAGGTTTGAATTGAGGACAGACCATATCGATATGAAGTACTTGTTTGATTAGCCAACCCTGAATGCTAGGCAGAGTAGGTGGTTGGAGTTTCTCTGTGAGTATGATTTTGATATCAAGCATATCAAAGGGAAGGAGAATAAAGTGGTTGATGCACTCAACAGGAGTGTACACGAATTACATGCAACAACCATTAGCATGTATCAAACTGATATAAAGGGCGGAGTTTTGGAAGCTGCAAGCGCAGACTTGCAGTACAGGGAATTGGTAGTGAAGCTACAACAAGGTAATACGCTACAAGGAGTGGAATATTATAAGCTTGGAGATGATGGAACACTCATGTACAAAAACATAGTTTATGTACCTAATGTCCAGGATTTGAAACTTATGATTCTGAAAGAAATGCATAATGTGCCTTATGTTGGGCACCCTAGATATCAGAAGATTGTGGTAGCAGTCAAGAGCCATTACTTTTGGCCAGGTATGAAGAAAGAGATTGTTGAATACATCGCCAAATATATGGAGTGTCATAAGGTTAAAGATGAGCACAAACACCCAACAGGATTGCTACAGCCTTTACCCATTCTTGAGTGGAAGTGGGAAGTGGTAACAATGGATTTCATCACAGGATTGCCCAGAACAGGAAAGCAACACGATTCTATCACAGGATTGCCCAGAACAGGCAAGCAGCACGATTCCATCATGGTGGTGGTGGAAAAGATTACGAAAGTTGCCCATTTCATTCCGTTAAAGACTACTCACAAGGAAGCGGATGTTGTCGACCTATTTATGAAGGAAGTGGCACGATTGCATAGTGTTCCCAAGACAATTGTGTCTGACCGAGACCCAAAATTTACCTCAAATTTATGGAAAGGGTTATTCAAAGGGTTCAGAACGAATCTGAACTTTATCACATCCTATCATCATGAGTCTGATGGGCAGACAGAGCGGGTGAATCGAGTAATAGAATACATACCGAGGATGTATGTGATGGACAAACCATCAAAATGGGAAGCTACCTACACTTAGTAGAATTCGCCTAAAATAATGGGTATCAAGCATCACTGAAGATGAGCCCATTTGAAGCACTTTACAGTAGAAAATGCAACACTCCAGTAAGTTGGGATAACCCAACTGATAGAAAAGTAGTTGGACCAGAGTTGCTCAAGGAAATGGAAGAACAAATGTTGAAGATTAAGTAGAATTTAAAGGCTTCCCAAGATAGGAAGAAAAGTTATGTTGATAAGAACAGAACCCACAGAGAGTTTAAAGTGGGTGACCATGTGTTCCTGAAAGTAAAAGCTAATAGAACTTCCTTGAAGCTGGGAAACTGCTCAAATTTGGCAGTCAGATTTTGTGGGCCATTTGAAATCCTAGAAAGGATTGGACCAGTTTCTTATATGCTTGCATTACCTGCATCCATGAGTGTACATAATGTGTTTCATGTTTCATTGCTTAAGAAATATATACATGATGCTAATCATGTTATCGATTGGAATGTGATTCAGGTGGAGAAAGAAGGTGTCTTGCAATTGCATCTTGTGCGCATATTGGACCGGAAAAGAAAACAGTTCCGGAATCGAGCCATAGGGCTTGTAAAGGTCCAGTGGACCTGGTATGGTCCCGAGGATGCAACATGGGATAATGAAGATTCTATGTGGGCAGAATACCCGCATCTTTTTGAAGATTTTGAAAATCTTGTTGATGTTGTGTAAAGAGTGGCACTAAGGACAATGCAAAAATAAGGGGAGGGGATTGTAATACCCCAAGGACGTGCCCCAGTTATATTATGAATTTTAATCATGTTTTGTAGGCTGGTGAGCCGAGTATTGATAAGCTGGTGGGCTTATGTGTTTATTAGGCCGGAGAACCTAAGTGTTAAAGGCTAGGAGCTTGTTTTTGTATATGTAATTATGCAGAACATTAATAAAGATTAAACATCAATGTGTGCAGACCGACCACTAAGAAAGAGTGATGGGGGACTGAGCTTCCACAAGGTTGGGTAAGGGAGGAGGCTAAGTGTTTGGACCTAGGGGCTAAGCTAGGGGGCTTACCTCTAAAGGGGATACTAATTTATTATTATTTCCTAAAGGCTAAGGTGGACAATTGATGAGTGTTGTCCTAAGTTCCTGGGAAAGGGGAACAAATGCAAATGTAGTGCATGCATCTCTAGGAAGACAAGTGTTGAACTGGGCACATGCAGTTAAAGCTGTTGAGTTGAGCCGTGTTGGGGGTCCGTTCTGCCAGTTTCCCGATCCCTCGTCTGAACCCGAGACCTCCATCATCGACCTTAGATTTTTGTGCTCTGGTCATGCATCTTGAACTGAGGAAGAATTGAGAACTGATCCGCGTCTCCTGTGAATTTGACTTACCATTTTCCATCCTCTGTGAATTGGGTAGAGTCTCCACAAGTGTCCTCTGCATACCCACACACATTCCTGAAAACCAGAACCATGAAGTCGACCGGTATATTCCTATGAAACCCGTGGCCTCTGTATTCTACCTTTGCAATATTCATGCACGCACCTGAGACCCAAAATCCGTGAGTCATTTTGTGTCTTCTGAGGAACCCAACACCTGGGTAATCGCCTTAGCTGTGTCGTGTTTTAGCATGGGTTGTTTCCGCCTACGGTGCCATGCCCATCTGATGTTGTTTTTGTCATCCCTGTGTGAATGAGTGTTGAACCGTTGTTGTTGTCGTCACCTGGATGGAGCTGAGTCGAGGAGTGTGTTGAAGAAGCGGGTTGTCAGGCCCGTGGTAGAAGAGTCAGGTTGTCAGGCCTGTGAGAATCTCTCTCCAGGTGAGAGAGTCTGTTGGGAAGTGGTTTTCTCCTAGAGAGAGTCCAACACCAGCTACGGAGCTCTGAGAATTCCTGATCTGGCATGTTGTCGAGACCCAGAGTGGGAGGTGAAGCAATCAATGGACTGTTCTTGTGAAGGTGTATACTCCCGGGTGGAACATGCATGTGGGGAATGAGAGTCTGTGGGTAGTGGGCATAAGAAGGCTCCTAGAGATAATCCTTCTAGTTGCATTATGCATTTTCCTGTAACCTCAGCCTAGTCTAGAATTCCCTTGCTCTGGGTGGAGCTTAGTCCCATCTCGGGGGTGACCCACTGCTAAGCGTGATGAGCAACGTGGTCTATGGCTGGGAGGTTCATGGAAGGTTTGTACGTAGTTGGTGGTGATACTCCAGTTTAAAAGATAAGTATCAGTCTGTGCTTAATTATGTATTTTATGCATGTTTGTGCTACTGATGCTTGAAATGTCATCATGTGTTTCGTTGCATGTGGATTTACTGTTAATTCCATTAATTTTGTATGTTAGTAGTAACTCTGTGATTACTCTGTGTTAAGTCATTTAAATTTCGTTAAAAATGCATGTTATATATGTATAAGTGAATTTTCTATGTAGTAGCGTTACCCGACAGTGGGGTTGAGGGCCCGAGACATTACAATCTGGTATCATAGCTAAGTAAAGCATATGAGTAGTGGCACTGAACGGCCTGTTGGTGGTTGGGGATGTTACAACTATGGTGTCCATGACTAGTTTCTCAATACTGGTTAATGGAGCCCCTGCAAAACCTTTCTACCCTTCCCCGGGTCTCAGACAAGGGGATCCCTTATCCCCCTTCTTGTTCATTCTTATGATGGAAGGTTTGAGTAGAACTATCAAAGATGCAACTGCAAAAGGAACTATAAAAGGTCTCCAACTGTATGAAGGATGTCCCACAACCACTCATCGACAATTTGTGGATGACATAATACTACATGTAATTCTGAAAGTCAAGGAGGAAACAACTTATAAGGAAATATTAGCCGACTTTGAAGAATCCTTAGTTACATAAGTAAATTACTCCAAGTCCATGATTTACTTATTTAACATGAACAATACAGTTCAAAGGAATGTATCCAATGTCTTGGGCTTTGAGAGGAAGACCCTCCCTACTAAGTATTTGGGAGTACCCCTAACAGATTAGGTAGGTAAGAATTCAACCTGGGAAAGTATTATAACCAACTTACAAGACAGAGTCAAAAGATGTACCTACCAAGCCCTAAACTTTATAGGTTGACTAGTTCTCATGAAGGTTGTTTTACAAGCTATCCCAACTTATTTATTGTTGGTTTTCCTAGATCCAAAGGGAATTTTACAAAAAATCAGAGCAATACAGAAGAACTTATTATGGAGAGGTGCAAAGGATAAGAAGAAATGGGCATGTGTGGCCTGGGAGAAACTATGTTGGCCAAAAAGAAAAGAAGGAATTGGCTTGCAAGACCCACAAACAACAAACATCACTTATGGTGCCAAATTTGGTGGAGATGCGTCAAAGACAGTTCGGTCCCGTGGGAAAACCTATGGAAAGAAAAATACGCTCTTGGTAGTACCCCTCGGGACCTTATTAGTTTCACAGGTGCAGGGGAGGGATCGAACATTTGGAATTTAGCTTGAAGAAATAAAAATTGGGTTCAGGGACATAGTTTTTGGGAAATTAGGAACGGTCAAACTCCAACCTAGGATGGAAAACCAAGATAGAGGAGGTATTAAGAAAAAGTTGCTCGGGCAAGGAATTTTTTTTTTTACAGTATTGGAAACAAAGGGATAATATCCCAAAATGGAGAACTTGGGATATTATTCAAACTCAAGACATAAATCGGGACTCCTAGTTGGTTAAAGATATAGAAGAGGATTTAGGGAAAAGAAATATGATGATCTCTGATGAGGAGGACCAACTGCGTTGGGGCAAGAAAGATGGAGGAGAATTCACCCTCAACGAATCCCATCACTATATTGTAGGTCATGATCAGAGAAACACAGAACCACAATGGGAATGACTATGGAGCCTCCCACAGTGGCCGAAGATAAAAAAATTTAAATGGATGATCCTACAAAAGAAAATCCTAACGTGGGAGTACCTTGTTAAAAGAGGCATGAATGGACCCTCAAGATTCCACCTTTGTGAAGTTCAAGAGGAGACAACAGACCATCTACTGGATAGGTGCTCCTCTACAATGGAGGTTTGGGATTGGGTAGCTATAGTGTACCGATAGACTGATAGAGTAAAGGGTGATATCATAGCAACTCTGGGGAACTGGAGGGAACACTACAATGAAAATGAAACGATCAACTTATGTTGGGGATTAACTCTGGGGATGGTCATTTGGGCAATATGGAAGGAAAGAAATAGGAGAATCTTCAAGAATTAATCCCTCCCTATCACCAAGGTGGTGGATTCTATCAAAACCCAAGTAACAGAGACAATTCTGAGCATGAATGTCCCTCCTTAAATGAACAACCGGTCATCCCAAGACCTACGTGTTTTGAAATTGTTGCAGCTGAAAGATCATAGTTTCAACATACTTGCTCATCATGACCCGCAGATCCAAAATGAAGCCAAATATTGGACTCTGCCTTAGGTAGCTTTCCTGAAAATAAATTTTGATGGACCGTCAAAAGCCATTCCTGGAAAGGCTAGTGCGGGAGGAGCGACCAAAGACAGTAGTGGGGAAATAGTTCGTCTTTATGCAACTAGCATTGGAAACACAACAAATAATGCAATAGAGTTTGATGTGTTGGAACAGGGGTTGGAGATTTTGATAAGAGAAGGCCATGCCAATGTTACAGTTGAAGGAGACTCGGCTCTGGTTATAGGAACTGTGAAAAGATTACAGTGTGGAACCAACATTGGCAAGTTAATAAATCACTGGAGCCTAGCTCAAATCCTTCAAAGAATTCATAAACACCTACAAACTATGTTCACAGTTGATTTCAGGTGGGTAAGAAGGTTGGAAAATGCTTGGTGGATAGGTTATCCAACTAGGGAGTGAACTGCAAAGGCAATATGTTGGATGAGGCATGGACACAGATTCCAGTTGGACAACTTAGAACAGACTACGAACACCTGGAAACACAAGATCATCATGAAAGCCACTGGGAAGACATTCATATAGATGAAAACAAGTGCCATTCAAGTCTGGAGTTGGACCTAGAAGGGTTAAAGGAAACAATCCACATGGCATTTAGACCTCATGCGATGATTTGACAGGAAGGGGATGGCAAGGCAAGTTGGGGTACAATTCAAAAGAGAGTTTAAAGCGGGTATTTTGGGAGGAAGTTACGGGTGAAGCCAAATATGGGGGATAGTTCAGAGTGAAACTCGTCCCCAAGGGATCCGGTCGTACCAAAAAATACTAGACATCGTGCTCACGTTAGGGGAAGTGACAGGCAAAGCGCCAATGGAATGATAATGGCACGAGGTTCCACCCCTGGTATGCAGTGTGACTGTATTCACCACTTTAAGGGAGGATCATTAATAGATATAAGTAATCATGCAAGAGGCTGTTGTATTCAGGTTTTCATCCTGTTTAACCACACCTCATAGAGATCGCACTAGCAAATTTGCATCTTTTTGCGACGGCTATTTCAACGTTCTTGCAACGTTATGTCGTGGATATTGTGATGAATCTTGAGTCTCTCAAACATCATTTCATGTGACGTGGAAATTTTGATGAACTTGAAGTAACGTCGCAAGAGCGACGACCGTAGGGAACTTCTCACAATTGCGAAAAAAATAAAAAATATCGTCGTTAATACGACTAAGTGACAAAATCGTAGAAAGAGAAACACAGTAGGGAAATCGTAGCACACTCGACAATATAGGCAAAGTAAGTGAAACCAAATGTTCGTCGCTATTGCAATGACAACATGGTATATAGCGACGATTTCACTATACAAATTTCATGGTTTATATAACAAATTCGTCGTAGAATTTCTATTGTGCGCTGCAATTGCGACGACAACTTTCATGGTTTATATAGAAAATTCGTCGCATGATTTTTATTCGAAATTGTGACGACAACTTTTCTTGGTTTATATAGCAAATTTATCGTAGGATTTTTATTGTCGTCGAAATTACGACGACAACTTTTCTTGGTTTATATAGCAAATTTGTCGTAGGATTTTTATTGTGCGTCGAAAGTGCGACGACAACTTTTCTTGGTTTATATAGCAAATTTGTCGCAGGATTTCTGTTGTGCGTCGAAATTGCGACGAAAACTATTTATTTAATATATATATATATATATATATATATTTGGGCAAAATAAATAATATTTTATTTTTAAGCAATCTTGTGGGAATCTTTAAAATCAAGGGTTTATTGGGGGAATATTTAAAATTAAGGGCCATTCCATTTATTGGGAATATTTAGAAATATCATTCTAAGTACAAAGCCTGTGGGAAGCTAGGTTGGCAAGGCCATTGTCTTCTTATTTGTTTAATGATTTATACACAAGGCTAATTTCCTTGCAAACTTACCTTTCTAACATTATTTTTTATGACTACATGAGAAATAATTCACATTTGGGAAAGAAATCAATGTCATAGAACGTTTATCCATCTTAATTTTTAAACTACATGTTGGAGGGTGAATTATCCACGACAAACAAACATGTTTTTAAATGGCATGTTGCAGGGGGGATCACAACATCCCCTCTTTACCTACCAACCAAACAAATCTTGAATATTTGTTGAGAATCACAACACCCTTTCTTTACCCATCAACTAACCAAACCTAGTTAACATGGGATATTATTTAATTGTATATTATGTATATAAACACCTTTTTTTTCTAGCAAGAGAATTAAATTTAGATACTACAACGAGTTTGAGCCTAGCATTGGAGAGTGAGGAGTTTTACCTTTGGTCAATGTTCGTATCTCATGGACTTACCTAATACTTTAATCAAGTTCCAATTCCATTTCCATTGGTTGACCTCTATTAAAAGACCAAAAGGAGCTTTGTATTTATATTATCTCTAGTCATTGAAAGCATACAAGTTGATATTTGAAAGAGAACTAAAAAATACAAGGATA
>SNQJ01S0064409.1:4565-40768 GCA_010110895.2 Picea sitchensis
CGAGATATTCCGACATTTTTTGCTGATGTCGTCGAGAAGTTACATTCCGGACCCTTGCCGACACTTTCCCTCGCACGACATATACAACATTGCCAATATCACTCCCAAATTACGGGAATACTCGAAATGCATCGGAACCGAAAAGTCACTGTGCAGGAGTGATCCCGATGATGAAAGATGATAAACGGACCTGACCGCTTGACATATATCTCTTCGAAACCCTCTGAGTTCACTGGTAACATCAAATTATCCTTTGATCAGGCTGACACAAACCCATAAAGTCATCTCCAATTGCAGAGCTAGAGAACTCGAAAATGGGGACATTACAAAAGCTAATGGATTGAACCAGTCTTTCGTCTATGATTCTTCTAAAAACACCATACTTCTTTACATAAATCTTCAAAATGGGAATTGATATGAAATTTGAAAAACATATAATCCTCATACCTCATTTTAACGTAGTGGAGTAACCAAGTGAGTCTTAAATGCCTTTAAATTTGTGTTGGATGTGCTCAATCCTACAAGTAGCAAGATACTTCAAAAGTTTTAGGGACAACACTTCGTTCCTTCATGGAGTTGCGAGATGAGAATAAGATCTTCAAGAAAAACTCTTATCACATCACTGCAACCAATCTACTAAATAACGGGAACTAGACTTCGTCCTTGGCAACAACACCAAAATACCATCTCCCAAACCTGCACTAAAAGTGATAAAGCCTTGAGGTATAAGTGCAACCCTAGGGAAACTCAGGAATGTTGTCCATTGTCACCACAACAACGCTTCCTCTCCTTTAGCACAAGGGAGAAATCCCTAAGTGTAAGATAAATCTAGGAAACTATGGGATGGTGGACCAACACCAATGCCAGTCCACTAGGTAATGTTGTCAATGTGAAATTCAAGAGGGTTCGAACAATGCGGGGAAGAAGTAGTAAGCTTGTTACAATTACACTCACAATTACACTCAAACAAACCAAAAGGATTAACCTCAATATGCAGAAAATTATAAGAGGGCTCTGCTAGAGATGCTTCTCCACAAGTATATATTAGCTAAGCAATAATGTGTAACCACATATGAAAGCATAACATGAAGCAGTAACAAGTGAGAAGCCTTGTTTTGAGAATGAACAACCAACAATATATCAGTCTTCAAGTACAATTCCACCACAAGCTCAAGAGGGCCAAGATGTGCCACACCTAAACTTGAGACCCTAGCTGGGGCAACTCTCAAAGGAGAGTGAACAACCCTCAAAGGAGAGTGAACATCCCTTCAATCTGGCACAAATTACAACAAGATGAAGGAAGGTTGTTGTTAGATATTGTGATGTCTATTTCATTAGTAATAAATGTATTAGAGTAATAACATAATATTATAAAGTGGAAATAAGTCGTATGTAATAAATGACATTAATGTTAAATGTAATTATGAAATGAGGTGGGTGTTTCCTAATGGAAATAACAGAACTTTCAAGATATATATACAACACTTTATGTAATCAGATACACATTGATATAATACATCTCTCATTTAGGCTCTCTCGCTTGTCTCTTGTATATTCTCCATAGTGTAGTTTAACATGGTATTAGAGCCATAGTGATTGTGGCCTAGGGAAACTTAAAAGTATTGTGTCAAGACAAAGATTGACATACCAGAGCATCCTCGAAGCATGCGAAAGAAAAAGTTGATAAATAGGAGGATGCTAGAATTATGCTCCTTAAATCCACTTCTCCCTTGTATAGTGCTGTTGAAAAGAATTTCTCAAAATGCACCTACATTTTGGGTGTGTTATCCCCCACTTTAGGGATAACTAAGGAGATTATGTCTCAAGGCCCACAGGTCCTAGACATGGAGTACCGAGAGCCAAATCGACTTGAGCATGGCCCTGGAGGGCCCATCTTTTCTTCCTTTCAGTGCCTCCACTTTGTCAACAATAGCAACATCCATCACCTCGGCTTGGTCCTGTAGCAGAGATGGATCTTGCTCCATGAGGTAATGAGTCCGGGTATCATGGTATGTGTCACTCTAGTCCTCAAAACCTTTGAATATGTGCATTTAGTTCTTTTTGTTTCTAACGGGTGCTTGGATCTTATACTCATCCACTTGACCATGTCTGGGGGGAATGACAAGATGCCCTAGTAAGCTTGTGCCCATAGTTTTTGAGTTGCCACTAGGGGGATTTCTGAAGAGTCATCGTCCGCTCCCGTCATACTTACCACTTTCCATCTTACTTCCCGCTCATCCATCCCATTCACATTGGTTCGGGCATTGGGTTGGCCAATCATTTAAGGGTGGCACCTTGCCTTAAGGGAAGAAGGGGCTAAAGGCCCAGAAGGTAAAAGCAACTGACAAAAGATAAAAGCCTAAAAATAAAACCTCGAGATGCTTCGTCCAGGGATCCCCTAGAAAGCAGTAAAAAGCTTCTCAGGAAGAAATAAGAGGGACCCATAAAAATAATAAAACAAGACCTAGTAAGAGGATAGGGGGTCTCATCACGAGCCAGCCTATTAGGTCCATGGGAACCTAGCAGTATGACACTAATAGCAGCTGGTTACCACGCCAGGGTAGTGGCTCTTGGTGGCATAGCCAAGAGAAAGGGGGTCTCATCACGAGCCAACCTTTTCATTTCCGTGAAAATGCTTGTGGGTAACAATGCCACCAGGCCAGGGCAGTGTCCCCTGATTAGATTCTTGAAAGAAAAAGCAATAAAGAAATAAGAATAAAAGGCATGAATGGGCTTGGAAACATTTGCATCCAGAACAACTGCAACTCGCCTTCTACAAAGGCACCGACAGGTAAGCCTTTCATTTCCCTGCTATCACTGCACCCCTTCTCAGGACATCCCTTATCCACCTCACCCATTAACATGACTTGGATTTGATCTCTTCCGGAAACATCCCTTTTCCAGTGGACACTAGCCCAATACGATGCCCTGTCACTTTCTCCAAACTTGCCTTGCAGATTTGTATAATGTCTTTGAGCACTTGACTGGGTAAAAAGGATTTTATGCACATGTTTGATAAAATTGATGATTTGATGTGATTGACATTGCTATGATCCCTGTGACTTATGAGCCCATGGAGGGCGTATCTGTTGATGTGCAAGATCATACCCGACAGACAGGTACCATATTGGACAGGTACACATGGGGAGATGATTAGTTCGGACCTCCATGGGGTGAAGAGCCCACCAGATGGAAGCTAAGACCCCAAAGGCGAGAGAGCGGGTTTAAAGGGGTTTAGGAGAGGGCGTTCCCGCGAGAGGCACCACAATGAGCCTCACCTAGGGGGTTGTGCTTGTTATCCCGATATCTAGGGATAACTAGGGAGATCATGTCACGAGGCCCAAATGGTCCTAGACACGGAGTAGGAAAGGATTATTGAGGCATGGCCACAGGAAGGGCCATCTTTCTTCTTCGCCGCCCAGTTATCCTGTCGTGATAGCGGCTTCCATCACCACCGTTTGGGCTTGCAGCCGGAGAGGACTCTTGCTCCATGGGAGTAATTGGTCAGTATCATAGTATGTATCATATTTGATCATTTATAACCCTCTTATGTATGCACTAGATGTTCCTTTCATTTTGAGGCCCTTGGATCTTACACTAATCCGCCAGCCATTGTCGGGGTAATTGATGGGGTGACTTAGCAAGTTGATATTCATGGGTTTTGGTTAGCCACCAAAGGGATTCGCGAGCCATCGTCCGCTCCACCATTTTATCATGTTTACATCTGCCACCGCTCATCCATCCCACTCCCTAGTCCGGCCATTAGGATGACCTTTGAGGTTACACTTTGTCTTGTGGGAAGAAGGGCGGCTAAAGGCCGAGGGTAAAGCATTTGGCGAATAAAAGCCATAGGAAATAAAACCTAGAGATGCTTATTACGGAGGATCCCAGAGAAGGCAATAAAGGCCTCGATAAAACTAAAGGGCCCCTAAGAAAATAATAAAACAAGACCCTAACAAGAGGGATGGGAGGTCTCATCATGACCCGACCCATTATGATACCATGTCAGTGATTTATGACATTGTACTATCACGGTCACCAAGCCGGTGACCTTTGGTTTATGTGAAGAAGAGGGGTCATCCACGAACCAACTATCATTCTTGAAGATACCGATTAGATTGCTTATTTGTCGATACGGCCGCAAACCAAAGCGATTGTCCTCACCGGTGGGACTTGAAAATAAAAGAAAAGAAAAAGCAATAAATGAAAGATAAAGGCAATAAAGGGCTTGGAAAAATGCATCCATGGCAGTGCATTTCGCCTCCTACAAAGGCACCCACGGACAACACACGCCCTTGGTCTTGCGTATTTGGACATCCCTGAACCACATCACCTCATAAAACATGGCTTGAATAATCTTCTAAGGAAACTTTCCATCTCTTGTGGGTATTAGCCCAATAGGTTGTTAAATACTAGGTTTCTCCGACTTTGTAGGTAGATCTGTGTAATGTCTTTTAGCTCTTAGATGATATGCTAAGAATTTCATGCATGTATTTGATAAACTTAATGATGAAAATGTGATTGACATTGCTATATGATCTCTAGGGCTGATGAGCCCATGGAGGTATTAGTCTTTGATGTCTTGAGGACCATGCAGTGGACATGTACCCGGTGGACCCGATACACATGGGGATTATGATTGGATTCGGACCTCCATGGTGAATGTTGATTTGTGTACCTTGGGAGGTGTTCCCCATGTTATTCCTTCCTTAGCACATGTGGGAGAGACGTTGGCCTTTGTCCTATGTATATGTTCTATTTTGTACTTGACTTTGGTTAAGAAGTGCAAAATGTACTTTGATAAAGTGAACATTAAATCCCACCTTTTGTGATTTTGGATGGGACATAAAGTGACTTAGGAATTAAACCCAAAGTGGGTTATGAGGTCACATTTGTTATTGGAGATGATCTCAACCCTTGATTAGAGATGATTTCATCCCTTGGATCAGATTTGGGTTTTGGATGCCTAAAGAGGAGACAAGGCAAAGGGCGCATTCTTCATGAGAGACTTTGCTTGGGAGAGGAGGAGTTCTTGGAGGATTGGTTGGGGTTTGATGCATTGGATTGCTTGGAGGGGGTTGCTTGTGTTCAGATCTGAGACTTGGGGCAGCATTCATCAGTTATTTCCTGAGCTTTCATCTATAGGGAGGTCGCACCATATTGTTTGACTGTTCCCTTCTTAGAGAGAGTTCTAGCCATCCGAACTGAGAGATATCGATTCTGAGCATTCTGTGTGAATGACCATTCACATTGGAGGGATTCTCTATCGACTTCTGAGTTGCATTTGAGCAGAATCATGATTAGGAGGAAGCACCACATTTGAGCCTCAGTCCCCATTTGAGCCCCATTAACTTCATCATCACGGAGTTGCTATTGTACAGGTTCATTGTTGTATTGTATTCTGCTAGATGTATGAGATATATACATCCTTAAAGCGGGTTTTTCCAGGGGTTTATCCAGTCTTAGATGGCTGTGTCTACATACATTTTAGTAGGTATTATATCTTATTTACATCCTTCAGAAAAGATAGATAGGTGTATTGTTATTTGTTTGAGAAGTATATATTTAAATTTATCTAGCAAAACTACTTGCAAGGCACTTAATCAGAAATAACAACATAATATATCAATGAAAACAAAACTACTGGTTAACAATAGTATTGAGAAAACCATTTTATAACAGAGAGAAACTTGGAGTGTCTTAAAGCGGTCAAGGAAACGGAATGAAGGCATTGATAGTTCACAGTTTTTACATGGTATCAGAGCTTGGATGCTGATTTTTTGGGACAGTTTTGGGACTGTTTGGGACAGTTTTGGACAGCGACATTGTGGCACCACCATATACACTATTCTTGAAATTTGAGGACAGCCATTGACTCCTTGAGTGGCTGACACTTGGCAGAATATTGCAGTGAAGTTTTGGGCAGTTTGAAACACCCAGAGATCAGTCTCTTTACACACCTACGCAGTAGGAGTGAGGCTGAGAGAGCCACGGACCTCTTTTCACCATTGATTTGGGAGTGAAGTTTAGTTCACGTGCCTCTTTTTTTCACACTGTTGCTTGGCCCAGGTGGTGGTGTGATGTAATGAGGAAGACATCCCGGTTCTGGGGTCATTTGTGATGTCAGCATCTCAGTCTTGGGTTGAGGATAGAGCTAGCAGGGGTTATGCTTGGTCTTCTTGGAAAGAGCGAATGGTCTTAGGTCTTGAAGACCTCTCGAATATAGGACATAGTGAAGGCGGTTGTTCAGCGATTCTGTGACTTTGCCGACTAGTGGTCTACAGGAAGAAAGAACAACAAAGGCTGAAGACATTCCCCGTGGAGTCCGAGATCACATTCCCCATGTGTGAAGGCCCTCCAGATGTAGGCAGTCCCGACCTATGAGCTGAGGTGAGAACAGGAAGGTAGTTACGCATGAGAGGCAGGAGGCTGTCCATGCTCAAGGACGAGGCTTGTTCGTCATTTCCACTTGCTAGGTCACCCGGATCTAGCCTGCGAGCTTGGAGCCGTGGAGATGGTCATTAACTCTTTGGTGAGGCAAGCTTTGCATAGCTTCACCAAACAGGGCATAGTTCATTCAGGGTATTGTTGCCAGGGGGCATTTGCCCACATGGGAGAGGATGTGGGACTTAGCTCGAGGAGAGAATCGGTGTCAGTTAGGAGTCTTAGAGGCCGAGCTTGTGTGAGTGGAGTGGAAGGATCTTGCTCTTTGGAGCAAAGGGCAAAGAGAAAAATTCGTAGGTGGTGGTGGCAAAGGTCCCAAAGGCAGGGCCGGCCAGTGATGGAGAGCGATGAGAGTGGCGATGTTGATGGCGATTAGTCCAGTGGCGGTGGCGGAAGCGTGGTCATGGCGGTGAATTAGAGAGCTGAGGAATATGAGCAAAGTAAGTGCTGTTTAGCAAGTTGGGCACTATAGGGGCAGTGTAGAAGCGAGGAGAACAAAAGGAGTGAAGATACGGCTGACGCGTGAGTAGATTTCCCGACTTCGGTTTGGAAGAGTGTGCCTTTCATGTTGTTAAGTTGGTTGAAATTACTCACAGAACCTCTGGTACATAGGCAGTGACGTCCCGAACCACATGGCCCAGGATTGAGAGAGCACTTCTTGGATCTCGAGAATCCCTTTTATCCCGGGATATGGACATATCCTTAGGAAGATAGCGGAGTTATTACGATTCTTTGGGATTAGCCCACGGTTCTTTTAGGAGAGGACACCACCTTTATGGATTCGCGATATTTCTCGCCGTCCGGGGATAGAAAGAAGAACTTGATCTGATTTCCACCGCCGGAGACGAAGGCTTGGAAGTTTTGTTTATTAGCTTTCAAGTATTGATTTATCCTGAACTTCTATGGACCTAACCGCGAGGAAGGATTGGAGTGCGAGAGGCGGAGGCTATGCGTGAATTACTTTTTCAGCCACTACGTGCATTGGTGGCCGGTGGCGACAGCAGCAGACATTTTTGTGAGTTGTGGCATCGTAGGATAGCCCACCTTCATCATGGAGCTCTTGGAGGGGCCCGAGAGAGTTGTGGCGAAGTGCCATGGTCGGTCCTGAGAACATCGGGATGTGTCGCAGTGTCGCGCTTAGCAAGTTAATAAGGCACTCGTTCCAGCGGCGGTATTGATCAGCGAGGATACTAGATTTGATACCTACAGGGCGATGTGTGGGCTATCTCGGAAGTCCTTGAGTGGTTGTGAGTACTATCTCCATTCATGAAGCGACCACTTTAGGAAGACTTGGATCTATTTCACGAGAGGCCAAAGTGATGTCTTGACCGGTTCCAAGAGTTCGGAACTCTTGTGGAGAACAGAACGGAAAGGATCAAAGGTCTTACTTGATCCCGGAACAACGGGGAAGTATTCCCTCGAGGAGCGGTTGTGGATTCACACGTACCCGAGGAAGGGCATGGGGAGAGATAGCCGTACCCTACAACCCGGCCCGAGCAGGGTTGCGAGAGGAAAGAACGGGCTATGCAGGTCTGTGAGATCTATCTTGCATGATGAATACTGCCTTTATACTTGTCAGGCGAGGCATGTGCTCTGCCGGTTGCTCTGCGGAAACGAGGAATCCCATAGCATTTTAAGGAAGATGACTCTGAGGCTTTCCGCGAGGATGAGGCCGATGTTGAGCATATCGGGATTTTTTGGATGTGCTACATTTTCACATGTCCCCACAGAGGAGGGCGAAGCTAGACCCACCTGACTCAGTGGGGATTCTAGTAGGATACTGAAGGTGTCAAAGCCTACAGGATCTGATGCATCACTTAGAGTGATTGTGAGATGTGAGATGCGAGGAGGATAGGGCTTTTGCTAAATCACTTGAGTCGAGCCCGAGCAGTTGAGGATGATGGAGAGGTACCTCTTGCAGTTTGAGAGGGAGCACAGCCTCAGTCACCAGGTACACCAATATCAGGGGTAACAGGGTCACCATGCACAACTCCATGGTCACAGTCAGAGCAGTTTCAATCAGATGGGGCACAAACTTCAAAGGAAGGGTAGACTTCAGGATCGCAGATTGTTGAGGCGAGTCCTGAGTCCATTACTCTTGGGCAGAGAGAACTTACTTATCCATTGACAAATTCAAAGAAGAGGCGACCTAGATGGTTTCAGGAGACCCAGAAGGAGGCCATAGAGAATGTAGGGGCCAGGATCGGGTTGACGGAGGAGGCCACCCGGTCCAGTTAGGAGCATACTTGGCACGGTGACTACTTGTGGGGGGACGGTGGGCGAGACATTTGCGGCGGGATCATCGGTGTGAAGGGGCTGGCGGTTTGAGGAGTATGATTCCATTGTCGCCAGCGATGTGCAGGATGTGGTTCGAGGGCTGTGGGGAAGTCGGTTGTGACTTCTAGATGGTACGTATAAAGGCCAAGATTAGCTGCGGATGGCGACGTTGGCTCTAAGGCTCGATTTGTAGCGGGATTCTCCAGTTGAGGAGTGATTATGATGAGAACATTAGCACAGTTCACGAGATACACTTCCATCCGGAGACTGATCTTGGCCATTCTTTGGCGAGAGATGGGTTGGCGCATTCATCCAGATGGATGTTAAGACCCAGCGTTCCCGAATGGCTTCATTGAGGAAGAGGTGTACATTGAGCAACCAGAAGGGTTTCAGTTGTCATAGAATGAAAAATATGTTTGCAGGTCAAAGAATGATTTTTATGGTCTCAAACAAGCTCCCGAGCTTGGTATTCCGGATTGACACCTATTGCCGGATGGGCTTGGCGTCTTGATACAAACCTCTTTTTCATCATTAGGGGTGAGGACGCGCTTATTCTCATTCTATATGTGGATGGTTTGTTCATCACGGGGCCAAGGACCTCATAGGTATTTGGGACTTGCAGCGAGTTTGAGATGAGTGATATTGGGTTGATGCATATTTTAAGGCATGGAGGTTTGGCGGAGGATGGTCACATATTTCTCAGGCGGGGGAAGTATGCAGCAGATATTATGAGAAGGTTTCAGATGGAGGCTGCGGACCTATACTCGACACCTATGATCACCAAGCTGGAAAGCTCAGTAGCTTGGATAGCCGGTTAGTGGATGCCTGATTCTGGTAGTTATTCCCGGTTCCAGCGATGTATCACAGTTAACCACCAGACCGGATATTTGTTTTCTGGTGAACACCCCTCAGCCAGTACATGGTCGAGCGGCGGGGTGTTCATATGATTGGGGCAAAACATGTGCGGTATATTCTTTGGGGCGGTTGATTATGGCTTAGACTACATCGGAGGTGATGGGGTTACATTGGTATGGCTACCTGATTGGGCGGATCGCGGCTGGCAGCGGGAAAAGCACCACCAGGGTCTTTGCCGGTTAGAAGTCGGGAGTTGTTTCTTGGTTCAATAGGAAGCATAAGTCATTTTCTTTGAGTTTGGTCGAGGCAGAGTATATGGCGACCGGTCAGGCCAGGTTGTGAGGCCATTTGGCTTCATGAAGATCTTTGGTTAGGTTATTTGAATGAGGAGATAATCGACCTTGATTCATTGTGATAATCGAGTTGCATAAAACTCATGAGAATCCAGTGTTTCGTGATAAGTCCAAGCATATAGAAATAATATACCACTTCATCCGAGATAGTCGAGGAGGTTGAGGGGCGTTGACTTGATTACATTAGACAGATGATCGAGGTTGTAGATATTCTCGCCAAGGCCTTGCCAAGGGGAAACATGTCTACTTTTGAGACAAGATGGGCTTGGTGAGGAACACCTCCGGTAAGAGGGAGTGTTGATTTGTGTACCTTGGGAGGTGTTCCCCCATGTGTTATTCCTTCCTTAGCACGTGTGGGAGAGACATTTGCCTTGTCCTATGTACTTTATGTTTCTATTTTGTACTTGACTTTGGTTTAAGTGCAAAATGTCACTGATGGTGTTGTGAATTCTTTGTGATTTTTGGATGGGACATAAAGTGACTTAGAATTAAACAAAGTGGGTTATGTGGTCACATTTATTGGAGATGATCTCAACCCTTGATTAGAATGATTCATCCCTTGGATCCCGGTTGGTTTGGATTACCCACAAAGAGAGGTAAAGAGGCAAAGGAAGGCATTCTTCATGAGAGACTTTTGCTTGGGAGGGAGGGTTCTTGGAGGATTGAGTTGGGGTTTTATGCATTTGGATTGCTTGGAGGTTGCTTCGTTGAATCACGAAGACTTAGGGCAGCATTCATCCATTTCTGGAAACTTTCATCTATGAGGGTACCATTTGGATTAGCTGACCTTCTTAGAAGTTCTAGCCATGAGCCGAGATATCGATTCTTGAGGCATTCCGCAGCCGGAGATGACCATTCACGTGGAGGATTCTCGACTTCTGATTGCATTTGAGCAGTCTGGCGGTTAGGGTATACATTTTGAGCCTCAGATCTACATTTGTGCCTGATAGCTTCATCATCTGGGTTGCTATTGTACCAGGAGTTCATGTTGCATTATTATTACTGCTTTAGATCTTTACTCTTAAGATATATACATCATATTCCAAAGCTGGTTTTCCCAGGGGGTTTTATCCAAGGTCTTAGACCAAAATATACCTGTGTCTACACATGCATTTTGAGTAATTTGATGGTATGTTATTTCTGTCCATATTTCAGCGGAAAAGATAGATAGGTGTGTTGTTGTTGTTTGGAAAGTATATGTTAAATTTATCAGCGAGGAAACTTACTTTAGGGGCGTAATCTTGGAAATAACAACCTTAATATATCAATGAAACAAAGCTACAGGTTGGCTGTCATAAAATGTGAAAACCATTTATATGATGAGAGAAACTTAGTGTCTTGAAAGCTTGGTCAAAAACCGGACTCAAGAAAGGTGATAGTTCTGGATTTTCTACGAAGAGCCCATCCCAGGATGGTTCTTTGGGATAGCGAGAGAGCGGAACTGACTTTGAGATGAGCCTTGCGAAGGCGAAGGGCGCCCTCACCGGGAACACTTTAGGCGAGCCGACCCTAGAGGGATCACCGCTACTTGAGATGAATGATGGTTTTAGTGGACAAAGGCGCCGCGAGGCGGTGGGCGTTTTGGAGATGTGGCGGTGTGCTTGGATTGTTTGCGTGTGGCAGCTTCTGCGGGGAGCCCTAGAGACCAACGTTTTACTACGGATGCTGATCATGCCTCAAAAGGGCCAACGTCTCCCTCGGAGGGCAGCGTCTCCTTTTAGCTCATAATTTGACATTTTAGCATTTAATGTGACAAATGATGTAATATTGTTAGGTCAGCCTTGTCGGTACATTTTATTGACTTGTTTTTGTAAATTAGGGTCATTTGGATGATATATAATGAGGACGTTTTAGCCTCATTTAGGGAACACAATGACTCTCTTGTTAGAGATCTCTTTTTAGTCTTTTGTCTTGGATTGTTGGCTCTTGGGTTGAGGAGCTACACTTGGGAGGATTATCTTTGGCATGTATATGGTGTTTTATCATTGGAAGCGTTACAACTAGGGTTTGATAAGCTCTTCATGAATTTAGCAAGTGTATTTTTCATACAAACTTCTTGATTGAATGGTTGTAGGTTTGATATCTTACATGTATGGATTCATTTATTTATTTTATGCTTAATCATTGAAACCCTAGAACAAGCACACAAGTAGGTCCTTGCTTTATGTCCCCATGATAAAAACTTGTTTAGCCATTGATTAAGAGAAGAACATAGCCTAGCCATTTGCTACACTATTTCTCCCTTTTCTTGAGTTAGCTTTGAAGCACAAATTGAAGAAGAAGATATCCTAGGCCTAATTGACTTTACACCTAGGGTTTTGACTCTTAGGGTTTGAAGAGCCTTGGCTCTACAACACTTTCAGCCCTAGATTTATGTTTCAAAGCTAGCCGTTTACCAAAGAGTCTTAAGGAAAGAGGAGGAGCATGGCCGGGGTTGTGGCGTCTCCCCGATCCCGAACCGGCGCCTCCGGCGGGAAGCGTCCCAGCTAGCTCCCTCCCAGCCGACCACCACGAACCAGCTCTGTCCACTCGAACAATTCTCCCACACGTACCCCAGAACCGCCACGCTCCCGCTTTCGCTTTCCCGAAAGCGCTCCCTTGCAGCGCTCCTAGCCTACAATAGCAGCTCGAATCCCAAGCACTTTCAGGCTCCCGAAAATATGGGCTTAGAAAAATTGAGGTTTTGGTTTTGGCTTTTTGGGTGGGCCCTAGGGCATTTTAGGGTTAGAGGGGAGATAAAGCCTGTCCTCTCCCTCTTTTCCTCATTGTTTCATCTTTGAGTTGTAGTGGAGAGGGAAGGAGCTCTTAGTGTTAGCTTGGTGGTGGTGTTGGAGCAAAGTTGGAGAGCTTGAGGATTTGTGAGAGCTTGGAGGAGGCAAAACAAAAGGGTTCCATCTACTTACAAATCATTGGAGATTCATCAAAATAGGTATGTCCAATGTGTATCTTGTTGAAATTTTGAATATTGTTCACCAAATGTCTTGTTTATTATTGTATTCTTGTCTTCTCCACCATTTTCCAATTCCCCTTCCTCCTCATTCTATTAGGGTTGTTCACCTAAAACTTGAAGAAAATGATTTTCTTGTGGTTTTTCCTTTCATTTTGGTTCTCATGGTGTTGAACTTTGGGGTAGGCGTGTGAATGAAGAGATGATAGTGGTCATTCTCATAGTGAGCCGGACTACCCAATGAATGAAGAAGGAGGGAGGGGTGGGTGAAGGATGATAATGAAGTTGATAGTGGCAAAGCTTGATTAACCGCCTTGTGGAGGTATGTCACAAAAGTTAAAACTTGAGGGTAGAGGTGGTGGTGGAACCACTAAGTTTTATGCCCACATGGTTGTTGTTCAGGAAAACCTTATAGCGGTTCATGCACCCGTGTGAGGAGGCATCTTTGTAGGGTATTAAACAATGATGATAGCAGAGGGTCCATTATTGCAATTTGCCCTAAGATAACCCAGGAACAAAGAGACAAAAATACATCAAGATAGAGGCTGCACAAAGAATAAATACTAAAACAAAGGTTCAACTTGATGCATCTTCTCCTTTTCATCTTCTTCAGTTGGAGGAAGGTCCTCACCCAGTGGATTAAGCGTTAAGGTGGAAGTAAGAGAACCATGAAGATTTCCTTGACTGGGAGGAAGTGGATGCAAAAGTGGCAAGGTTCTTTATGCATGTGGTGTGCCATTCAATGTTCTCAGCTCCCCTTATTAGCATTCCATGGTTAAAGCCATCAACAAAGCCCCATTAATTACAAGAGCCCGGATATGAAAAGGCTAGAAGTGTGTTACTTGACAAGGAAAAACAAAAGTCAAAAGAGCTCTTACAGGATTTACAGATGGGTGGGCAGATGTTGGGGTCTCCATTATATCGATGGTTGGACAAATGTTAGAAACAACATTTGATAAATATCCTTGGTGTTTTGTCTACTGGTGCGGTGTTTCTTGGAGCTCATGACTCCTCATCGGTCATAGCATCTTCTCAGAACATAACATCTTAAGAAACTATTGATGAGGGGTTGGTCCCTTAATGTGATTCAAGTAATCACTAATAATCCAACAAATTGTAAAGGGCTTGAGAAAAAAAATCATTATTTTTTTGAAAATATCCTCACATATTTTGATACGGTTGTTTGGTGCACACATTGAACCTTTTAATGATGATATCATCAAGCATAAAGATGCACATGGATTAATGACTTGTACAAGCGAGGAAAGAAACTCATTAAATTTATCACGGACATTCAAGGGTTAATGCATTTTATGGCACTTACTCTAAATTGCAATTACTTAAGCTTACAAAGACTAGATTTGGAAGCTATTTCCTCCTGTGAGCTTATTGAGGTTAAGACAAGCTTTGGGTGCAATGGTGATGAGTGATGAGTGGGATGAAATTAGCAGTGATAGAGATGGCATGGAAGCAGCAAAGCACACTGTCCTTGATAGCCATTTTTTTGGTCACAGGTCAAGTTTGTGTTACAGTTCACCAAACCAATTTATAACATGGTTCGGTTTGCAGATTCTGATCGACAGATCATTGGGGAGGTGTATGAGCAAATGGATAATATACTAGGACAAATTAAGGACATTGTTGAGCCTAAAGATCATAATTTGTATGATTTTATAAGTACAGAGGTGGAAAAGCTTGGTGGGAGAATGCTAAATATTCACTACATGCCTTAGCATATGTGCTTACACCAAAATACTATCATACATCGTCACTCAACCCGACACAGTGGGACCAAGAAAAACCACACCAAGATCCAGATGTTCAATGCAGTTTATATGCAAAGCATTAGAAAAAATGTACCCAAATATTGAGGAGTGTGATAGCATTGACTAGCAGAGTTAGTATCTTCTATCCAGTGTACTTGGTGCCCCAGATGCTTATTTACACATAGAATCGAAATTTACCTTCTCTTGGTGGTGGGACATGCATGGAAGTAATACACCACAACTATGTTCTATGGCAATCACCGGGTTCTTCCACAGGTGGTGAACACTTCTTCAACGAGAGAGGTGTTGGAGCACATCTGATTTCATCCACAATGCTCCCGGAAGGAACAGGTTGAATGTATAGCGAGGAGAGAACTTGGTCTATATGCATTACAACTTGCAATTGTTGAGCCATTGCTGCGAGGATCCAACTATAGATGAAGCAAATAAGATGTGGGACTACAATTCAAAGGAGGACAATTTGGAGGATGGAGCATTGGTTTTGGAGGAGTTGGAGAATGCTCTTTGGATGAGGATGATCATGCTAAGATGCCACCACCCAGTTCGAGGTCCCATGGGCGGCCCCATGACTAGCACTCCGATACACGCATTAGAAGGACCTTCCTCGGTTGCTTCATCTTCACTACCGCCGCATTGCCCCGCGGTTGTGGTGGTGGAAGGAAGATAAGTGGGAGAAATAGATTGTTTTCATTTTACTAGATTTAGGTTTAATTATCATTTGAGTACTTATGCAAATAGCCAATTTTTGTAAACAAAACTATTTGTGACTCATGTTGACAATTGGTGGATAACCTTTTCATTCATAAGTTAATGATGTACTTCCCTATTATATGGTTCTAAAGTTTGTATGTTTGCCCAATTGCTAGAATCTATATAGTTTGTATTTGTATTTGTAAAATGTATTTCAATTTCTTGCTCTGTATGTAATTGTTAGCGGCTAAGATGGTTGATGCTTGAATGATTATTCATTAATGTACTTCGTAAGATTCATGGAATGATGGATAATATGGAATTTAGATGGCATTTCTTATATTGGAGGTATCACAAACATACATGTTTCATAAATTTTGCATCTAGTTTGGCATTCTACATGTTTTTGAATATATATATATATTTATATATATATATATAAAATGCTCGAGGAGGCAGCAGCTCGACCATTTTGAAAAATCGCTCTACGCTCAGCTTCCTCGCTCCCGCTCGCTTAGCTCCCATGCTACAGCAACTTGGCATGAGGCCACAGCTCCCGCTCCCGCTCCCGCTTCGCTCCCATGCTCTGGCAACACTGGCATGAGGCCTAGCTTAAGCTACACTGGAATGAGCCTCCTTCCCTTAGGGTTTTGACTTGGTGGCCCTGCCATTGCAGCACCATTAAGCCTAACTCTCCCGTTCTTAGGTTTAGATCTTTCCAAGCCTTTAGCCTCACTCTTTGACTCCATAATACCCTAGGCACTGGTCTAAAACTTGCAACGTTGAGTCTTTGGTGTTAAAACAATCTTTCAAAACTTTCAGAATTTGAAACCCTAACTTACCCTAGCGACCTACTAACCCTAACCCTAAGATGACGTCTTGCCTCCTATGAACTTTTGTTTGGTATTAAAATTGCGGCTAAGTCATCCATTGATAGATATTGAAGTGTAGATGAATTTCCATTGGTTAAATAACAAAACGTTCACTTCATTGTCTAGCTAAACTAACCTAGAGTAGGGTTGACGTCACCCTTAGCAGGTTGGACGCAGCAACAATATAGGTGAGCATATTAATGATAGTTAATGCATTGTGCTAGTTCAAAGATTGATTTTGTACATTGAATGCAAGTATCATTTTGTATTTATTGAAGAAGTAATATTAGAAGCCATTGTCTTTATTTTGCAATCATTGACTTCGTCAATAATTACATTTAGTATTGCTCATATATTTTGAAGATAGTCATTAGCAATTGAAGTACTAACCACAGTTTGCACGTTTTAGTTTATTTGCCTTGTCTCGCAAACAGGTGCCCTTTTCAGTGGAATACCTTCTCTTTGACTATCTCTCTTGGCAGTAATCTGTGAAAGGAAACCCTCATCTTGATCCTTTAAACCTTAAAGACCTTTCTGTACCCCAGATTACTAGGGACGTCTCCCTTGGGATTAGCCACCCTGAATAGAAAGAGCCCCCCATCGAGGTGACAGTGGGTGGGGAAGCTCCTGTTACGCCAATTTGACTATTGCCTTTCAAGCTACTAAACCTATCCTACAAACTGAGCGATAACAGTGCCCTCTCCACTGGAACGTTGGCCTTGGAAGGCCCATGACGTCACCCAGCATGCCCATGACGTCATCCAACATTATGGATGTTTTGGGGAGGCAGTTATGGCAGTAGTGGCACGTGTGGCAGCTTGGAGAAGCCCAAGGAGGGCTAACGTTTTGCTCCAGAAGGCCACATTTTCCCTAAAAAGGGCTAACGTCACCCTAGAAAGGGCATGACGTCTTTATTTTTGCTTGATTAGGGTTTAATTTATGACATTTAATGTAAAACAATATTATTTTGTATTTTGGCCTTGTCGGCCTTTTGGTGACCTAAATTTTAATAAAGGTCATTGATACTGTATAAGTAGAGAGCTAAAACTGTCATTTTGATCATCATCTTTCACTCACCACTTGGTGAGGTCTGAAATTTGCGCCCTCTTTTAGGGTTTTGGCTGAATTTATTGATGCACACTTGTTGAAGGAGGCTTTTTCTTGGCTATTTTGGCATTTTCTTGGTGGAAGGTTTACAACTAGGGTTTGGCTATATGAATCCTCGGTGGATGTAAGTGAATTTCTGGAACACTTCTTTCTTGAATGGTTATGGTATTTTTTACTTGCATTTAGTTATTATAGTTTGCTGGATTAAACCCTAGGGGACAAGCACATGTTGGTGTCCTTGTTTCATGTCCCTACTAAGTTATGCTAGGAGCCATTTATTTTGCTGAAGATTCATGTTAGAGCCTTGCCATAGCAACACTCTACCATCCACTCTTCAAAGCTAGCCATTTTTATCTTGTCATTGAGCTAAAGAAGGAGGAAAACACACTAAGGCCTAGGGTTTCTACACTTTAGTGAGCCGTTTTCCCCTAGGGTTTGATTTGATAAAGCCTTGCCTTAGCAACACTTCATCATCAAACTCTCTTGTCTTTAGCCCTATCATTTATTACTCAAGCTAGCCGTTCAAATTTGTCTTTTGAGCTAGAGAAGGAGGAAGACGCACTAAGGCCCAAGTTTACTACACCTTAGTGAGCCGTCTCCCCTAGGGTTTGATTTGTTGAAGCCTTGCCTTAGCAACACTTCAACATCAAACCCTCTTGTCTCTAGCCCTATCGCTATCATTTCAGCCCTTCAACTTTTGCAGTGATTTTGACTCCGTTTACCCTAATAGCGCACTGATCTAGACTTTCTATGTTTGAGTACCTTGATCATACACACATCCAATACTTTGAACAACTACTAATCCTTCTAACCCTAGCTTAGACTAATATTTACTAACCCTATTGTTGTCGTCATCTATTTGTGCTATAAACATATCCATGCATCATTTATTGTGTCTTTTAAGCAATTGAAAGATTGGCTAAGGCATTGTTTCTAGTATTGATATTGTTACACTGATTGCCGTTGCTCATTATAATTTATTGTGAAGTGATACATATTATAATCATTGCTATTGTACATCGTTGACTTGCTTCACCAATATTGTTTATCAATTGCTTTATATCAGAAGTCCTTGATTATATGAAGTACTAACTAGCAAGTGATCTTGCACATGTATAGTTTCCTTGTTGCTTTGTCTCGGGCAGGTACACCTTTGGTTACTATTTCCGGTTATCTTTACTCTTATTGGCTAATTAGCCGGACTTTCTGATTGGTGGTGACCTGTGAGGGGGGAAACTTATCCTTAGCTTTAAACCTTTGCCTTCTCAAAACCCCAGGTCACCGGGGACGTCTCCCCTGGGCCTACCACCCTAAACAGAAAGAGCTATCCCATTGAGGTGACAGTGGTGGGATAGTCTCAGTTTCCCCAGTTTGCCTTTCTTCCATCCATCTTTTACCATAACTACAAACTGTGCGATAACATGGTGGTAACAGAGAACATTTTTGCCTAGAAAGTCCACTTGTTATATTACCAATCCTAACCCATGGTTTAACTGTGCTGCCACACTCTATGACATTCCCTCTCAATCAACCATAATGGTCAATTCCGGGCCTTACACTTGTCATTTCTTTATTGATTGGATGATCTTGAGGGCCATACACAGTCCGATAGAACAAAGCCTAGGATGTTGAAAACCTAAATGCTAAACTCTTTAAACATAGCTTGACCATCTTAGCATCCCACATTGTGGATCCCTTTAATTATGTGGCCTCTCATGGATTTCCACCTCTCTGAATTTCACATATCATTCATCCCATCTAGGATTTTGGAGATTAGAATGACACAAACAATTATCAGACTGTCATAATTGGGTATGCCTTGGCGGAACTCTTCAGCATAGCCTTGGATGATTGCATTTCCAAATAGGCAGAAGACAAGAAGGTATGGGCTAAAGGTCAAGCTGGCTTTTTGAAGGAATCATCGCACTGTTGGTCATATCTTTACTCTAGCATCTATCATTGAAGAGGCAAAAGGACGCAAATGTAAGGTGTATTGTTGCTATTTTTGGAATTTCACATAGCCTTTGCATAGTCCCTAGGCACTTACTATTCGAGAGGCTTGTTGCCCACCAAACTGTTGGGTACTTGCTTGAGACTTTAAAAATCGAACACGATTTTGAGGAAGGAATGTTTGGTGAGGCAGGGGAATTAGTGACATATATGTGGGGCAACGAAGGAGTGATGCTTGACCCTAACAATTTGAGTGAAGGTGGAACGGTGGCATTGAAAGTCCCTGCTATCAGGGAAGGTGCATAATCCTTCGAAGTTGGCTCAAGCACTAATGGTAGTGCCTGGGCGAACATTTAGGTTATCAGGGTGGTAAAAATGAAGACACTCATGCAACAAAAGCATCACAGTTTCTAAACATCAATGAGGATCTTGATGGGTTTTGGTGCTCTGACGTACCTAGAATTCCTTGGAGCCATGCCCCAAACAGATACTCCATTTCGTTGGTTCCTTGGAGGTAACACCAAGTCCTTTGTCACAAAATTGTTTCATGCACTCGAAGATAACAAATTTTGGCATCTGTAGATGGCATAAAAGGTAGGAATCTTGTAGATGCAACTACTACTGTTCCTAGTGACTCTGCAGGCCTGAGCTCATCTTTCCATAATAAGAGACTTCTTGGTGCTTTTATGGGCATTTTGCTGAATATGTTTTCATGAATGATTGCACTCCTTGCTGGTTAACTTCTTAAATACATATAAACGTTGACACTATGGGAGAAGATAAGTTTGGAAATCTTTCCATAAGATGTATCAGAGGAGATTGATGATGATCCTACTGGAGGATAAATCAGGTGGGAACAATATAAGCTGAATGGAACACCCAATAAATAGCTCTAGGTTTCTGCAATACGTGGATACACAGACCCTACCCTAGATCAAGTGACAGGACTGTTATCCCCCACTTTTAGGGATAACTAGGAGATCATGTCTCGAGGCCCACAGGTCCTAGACATGGAGTATCGAGACCCAGATCGACTTGAGCATGGCCTTGGAGGGCCCATCTTTTCTCCCTTTCAGTGCCTCCACTTTGTCAGCAGCAACAACATCCATCACCTTTGGCTTGGTCCTGTATCAGAGATGGTTCTTGCTCCATGAGGTAATGAGTCCAGGTATCATGGTATGTGTCACTCTGATCCTCAAAACCTTTGAATATGTGCATTTAATTCCTTTTGTTTCTAACAAATGCTTGGATCTTATACTTGTCCACTTGACCATGTCTGGGGGGGATGACAGGATGCCCTAGTAAGCCTATGCCCATAGGTTTTGAGTTTCCACCGGGGGGATTTCTAAAAAGCCATCGTCCGCTCCCGTCATATTATCGCTTTTTTATCTTGCTTCCCGCTCATCCATCCCATTACATTTGTCTGGGCATTGGGTTGGCCAATCATTTAAGTGTTGCACCTTGGCTTGTGGGAAGAAGGGGCTAAAGGCCCAAAAGGTAAAAGCAAGCTGGCAAAAGATAAAAGCCTAAGAATAAAACCTCGAGATGCTTCGCCTAGGGATCCTCGAGAAAGCAATAAAAAGCTTCTCAGTAAGAAACAAGGGGGACCCATAAAAATAATAAAACAAGACCTAGTGAGAGGATAGGGGGTCTCATCACGAGCCAGCCTATTAGGTCCATGGGCACTTAGCGGTATGACACTACTAGCAGCTGGTTACCATGCCGGGGTAGTGGCTCTTGGTCGCATGGCCAAGAGAAAGGGGGTCTCATCACGAGCAAACCTTCTCATTTCCGTGAAAGTGCTTGTGGGTAACATTGCCACCACTGGTCACCATGCCAGGGCAGTGTCCCCTGATTAGCTTCTTGAAGAAAAAGCAATAAAAAATAAAGAATAAAAGGCATGAATGGGCTTGGAAACATTTTCATTCAGAACAGGTGCAGCTTGCCTTCTACAAAGGCACCCACATGTAAGCCCTGCATTTCCCTGCTTTCACTGCACCCCTTGTCAGGACATCCCTTATCCACCTCACCCATTTACATGACTTGGATTTAGTCTCTTCCAGAAACATCCCTTTTCCAGTGGACACTAGCCCAATAGGACGCCCTGTCACCTCCTCCAAACTTGTATTGCAGATTTGTATAATGTCTTTGAGCACTTGACTGGGGTAAAAGGGGTTTTATGCACATGTTTAATAATATTGATGATGAGATGTGATTGACATTGCTATGATCCCTGTGACTTATGAGCCCATGGAGGGCGTATTTGTTGATGTGCAGGATCATGCCCGACGGACAGGTACCACGTTAGACAGGTACACATGGGGAGATGATTAGTTCGGACCTCCATGGGGCTGAAGAGCCCACCTGATGGATGCTGAGACCCTAGCAGGGGGCAGAGACAGGGTAGAGCATTTGTACCAGGAAGAGCAGAAGAATCCACCAGAGGCAGCTGAGCAGACCTGTACCTAGGGGGTTGTGCCCCCTTCACTGGAACGTTGGCCTTGGAAGGCCTAGGACGTCATCTAGGAGGTTCATGACGTCATCCTTGCTTCATGGACGTTTTGGCAGACAGACAGGGCAGTTTGGCACATGTGGCATGTTGGAGAAGCCCAAGGAGGGCTAACGTTTTGCTCCAGGAGGTTGCATTTGCCCTAGAAAGGGCTAACATCACCCTAGAAGGGGCATGACGTCTTGCTTTAGCTTGATTAGAGTTTTAGTTTATGACATTTTAATGTAAAACAATATTATTGTGTATTTTGGCCTTGTCGGCCTTTTGATGACCTAAAAAGTAATTAAGGTCATTGCTACTGTATAAATTGAGGGTTTTTACTCTCATGTTTTCATCATCTTTCACTCACTCATTAGTGAGGTCTGAAATTTGCGCCCTTCTTAGGGTTATTGGCTGAAATTGTGAGGCGCACTTGTTGAAGGAAGACTTTAATTGGCATTTTTGGCATTTCTCTTGGTGGAAGGTGTTACAACTAGGGTTTTGCTACATGGTTTCTTGGTTTATGTAAGTGAATTTCTGCAAACACTTCTTAATTGAATGGTTTTAGTTTTACTTACTTGCATATGTTATTATAAATTGCTGAATCAAACCCTAGGTGACAAGCACTAGTTAATGTCCTTGTCTCATGTCCCCACTAAGATTTTAAGCCATTTGATTTGCATGAAGAAGATAGAGCCTTGCCATAGCAACACTCTATTTTTTTCTTCTAGCCTAGCCGTTTTGTCCTTGTTGAGTTAAGAAGGAGAAAAACGCACCAAGGCCTAGGGTTTCTACACCTGGTGAGTTGTTTTTCCCTAGGGTTTGTCTAGTGAAGCCTTGCTTTAGCAACACATCACTTACAAACTCTCTTGTCTTAGATCAATCATTATTCAAGCTAGCCGTTTTTATTGCCATTGGGCTAAAGAAGGAGGAGAGTGAACTGAGGCCTAGGGTTTCTACACCAAAGTGAGCCTCTCTTCCCTAGGGTTTCATTGTTGAGGCCTTGCTATAGCAACACCTCAACATTTAACCCTCTTGTCTTTAGTTTCATCTTTATCACTTAGTCCTTCAGCCTTGCATCCTCTTTTGACTCCATTTGCCCTAGTAGCGCACTGGTCTAAGACCTCTTGCATTGAGTAACTTGATCACAAACAAACTTCCAATATTTTGAACAAACCCTAACCCTTACTAACCCTAGCCTAGACTAATCCTACTAACCCTACTGTTGCCGTCACCTTCTTGTGCTATAAACACCTTTGTGCAGCTTTCGTTCTACTTTTAAAGCAATTGAATGATTGGTTAAGGCATTGTTTATAAAATGTTGGTATTGTTATATCGAATGCCAAGTTTCTTTAGCATTCATTGAGAAGTGATATTGTAATCATAGCTACTGTACAAACATTGATTTACTTCGTCAATATTATTGCGCAATTGATTATTATCAGAAAAGTCATTTGATTATATGAAGTACTAACCAGCAAGCAAGCTTGCACATGTAGTTTCTTTGTTGCTTTGTTCTCGGGCAGGGATACTTCTTGGTTACTACTTCCGGTTATCTTTATTGGCTATTATACTTAGCTTTTCAAACCTTTGCCTTCTCAAAACCCCAGGTCACCGGGGACGTCTCCCCTGGGCCTTACCTCCCTAAACAGAAAGAACCTTCCCATTGAGGTGACAGTGGTGGGATTGGTTCAGTTACGCCAGTTTGACATCCTTTCATTTGTCTTTTACCCTAACTACAAACTGTGTGATAACAAGGACCATATGTCATAACTTTCAAAGCTCTTGCCAGTGGAATGTCATGGCCTAATCAAGTGGCGAACTAAGCAGCAGTAGGACACTGACAGAGGAGTGATTATACTATACTGGTTGAGGACAGTTGGCTTGTTGGATCTCCCTTGTTGTGGTTAAAAGTTAAAACAGTGTAAACTCCAGCATTAATTATCATATTAAACTTGGAGGAATCTCTGTCCCAGCTGAAAGTTATCAATATTGCCAGAAAGGATTGGAATAGCCAATATTCTAGGTCGTACACAGGTTATTCCTGATTCATACGTGATGCAAAGTGAACATTGTAATATGAAAGAAGCTGGAAATGATGATTCTGGTCATCTGGATAAGGCACTGTTTTGCATTGAGTATACTCAGGGACCTGTCTCAAACTGCCACCAAAGTCATAGCTATAGTGCCATTGGCATTTCTTGGAAGCTTGTATCAGGCATGCTGTATATGCTACTTGTTAGCCGTCCATGTGTTCAAGTTTTAAACCCTGGTTCCAGATCTTCGTTTGGAGGAAAACATTCATTGAGACAGCAGTACACTGGGTGGTATAAATCCAGGTTTGGTGAGTAATTATAGCACTGAAAAAATGATAACGCTGACAGATTTAGAGGGCACCGTTGCAGAACTGTAAACAGGGTATCTCCCCACTGCTGTTCGTTGGAAGATGGCACAAATTTCAGTCCAGAATAGTGCTGCCATGATTCTTTGTTAGTGTATGAAGGCGTGTAATATATATGCATGCATATATAGACGCTGAAATGAGTTTATGCTGGAGCTGACCTATGAAACAGGTCTTGGGCTTACTTATATATATATATATATATATATTTCAAAGATGGATTAAAATATTAC
Source organism: Picea sitchensis (assembly GCA_010110895.2). Lineage (NCBI taxonomy): Eukaryota > Viridiplantae > Streptophyta > Pinopsida > Pinales > Pinaceae > Picea > Picea sitchensis. The sequence continues at coordinate 28,970 of SNQJ01S0064409.1, forward strand.
ATTTGGATTGGAGCCAACCTCTCTTTGGAAGATCTTTTGGGGCAGACCCATACATCTTGAAAGCCTTGGGTTTCAAGTGGCATGAGAAGACCCACCATTTTCGAGTTTGAAGGTTGAGTTCACCATGGAGGTCCACTTGGCAGAGGGATCATTTGAAGATTGCATGAGGAGCATTGACATTTGAAGGGCCTTTGGAGGCTGGACGCTGCATCAACACCCCTACTTTTCCCTTCATTTGTGGAAATGGGTCACTATTGGGGGTTTCTTCCCATTAATTTTGTACATGTGGCTTGAGAAGCCTTTGTTTTGTGTATTTTAGGATTAATTGGTTCAAGAAGAGGGCCTTTTGCCCCTCCATAGGATAAAAGAGGGGATTTTAGCTTAGAAAATAATATTTTAATGTAAGAGCAAATTGAGCCTTTCCCTCTATAAATAGAGGTGTTTCCTCTTATTTGGATCATCACAACTTAAGGGAGAAATCCCTTAGGAGGTCTAAAATTTCTGAAATTTGTTGGAGCATCTTTGCCTTATGCACATGTTTTTGGAGAATTGATCTAGTGGATGCTTTTGTTGTTTTGGTGGATGTTTCGTGAAACTAGGGTTTTCTTTATGCATAACAACTTGGTCTAGTATGTGGTCTTTTCCAAGTATTTATGTTTGTTCATGGTATTTAAGTGGATGCTCTATCAAAGGGGTGATAAGTTGCATGTTATCTTGTTTCCTTGAATAATTTTTGCTAGAAACCCTAAGGAAGGATTGAGAGTGGTCATCCCCTTCCCTTGTTTTATCCATCTTAATTTGTTGAAGCATACAAGGTCAAGATTAGGGATTGTGAGGGACATCTCCCTAATCTTGTCTTTGAGGTTAGAACCTAGGGTTTATGATGGGATAAACTTTAGGATTTGACCTAGTTCCACTTGATCTTGTGCTAGGAGCTTTTGAAGAAATAGATTATAGGACGTTACCTAGGGTTTATGAGGGGATAAACTTTGGGGTTTGCTTTCCTAGAAGGTTGAGCTAGGATTATGAGGGGATAATCCTAGGATAGATCTTCAAGTCTTATTTTTCCCTTGGCCTCCATTGTAGTGCTAAATTGACTTCATATGCCCAATGAAAAGACACCGACCTCCTAACTTCCAACTACTTTCTTTTACACACTAAAGCTTACCAAAAGCCGCATTGCCTGGACTTCACTCTCCACATTATCCTGAGCTTCATCGCCCTAAGTCCTAGCAATCTTAATCTAGGGAAGCCCCCTTGAGCTAGAGGAGAGCTGGTCTGAAGTGAAAGAGGGATGGTGAGGTGACAGTGGCCTCCCTCTTGGTTACACCAGATCACACTTGAGCTTTCAGACTTTATCTCTATAAGTGCGAGTTTGTGTGATAACAAGGCTCAAGGACCTAGGACTTCTTGATTTGGTGATGACATTGGTGAGGATTCTCTACGAGATGATTATTGGAATAGTGCAGACCAGAATGGGTAGCATTGAGGATATTCATGACAGTATAGGGGTCAAGCAGAGACTGTGTCTTTCAGCTACACTCTTTGGATTAGATATTGATGAATTGGAGGACATTATCTCAAAATTCATGTGGGAATACAGGTGACTGCCTTATCTTTTGGAACTCAACTGTGACAGTGTGATCAGAAACATGGTATCTTCTGTTGTAATCAATCCAAACTAATACCTGTCTTTGATTTCTTTCATTGTTTAAGTTCCTGAGGTTCCTTATGTTTCATGCAAACCCAATAACCTTAAGAGTATCTAAAGCATATCTTAATCCCATCTTCCAAATTTGGTTCTTGAATTAAAGAATTGGACGACAAGAACAAAGCAGATAGTTCATTTCTTCTATATTTCTCATAGAAGATTAGAGGTCATGCTTCCACTTCACATATTTTTGAGTAAGGACCGTCCAAAATGCTAAGCAGACATGTTTTTATGTGCTTGCTTGAAATGTCTCCACAAAATAATCAATCCATCCATCTTTCTATGAGTTGGATTATTCACCAAGGATTGCCTGGCGTATAGTTGATTATGGCTGTGCCAAAATTTAATACAACCATTAATTTATTTGTGCAGGGAGCAGTCTATACAGCTTTTGAAAATGCAATATCAAGCATTAAACAATCAAGATGCTCTAGCCCAGATGAAAGTACACATGGTGGAGCGGCAAAGGCTGTCAGCATATTTGACAAGGACTTGGGGTTAAGCAGGTCCGAGGTTTGGCTTCTTTGGCATCACTTTCTATACTTCTGAGTTCCCTCTTTATTTTTAACAAGAAAAGTAGAAGAAAAAACTGTAAGACTATGGGTCATCACATATTAACTTTCTTGTTTTAAGATTTTCCTATAAAAACTTGATGACACTGTACTGCTTATCTGGCAATTTGGTACAAAGAATGAGTCACTTTTGTAGAACCTTCTTACATTGCTCTGTCAGATTCCGAGGCATCCCCAACATATGATCTGCCATGCTGCCCATACCTGATTGGATGCATGATTTCTTTACCCATCATAACAGTGTACATTATCTTTGACACCTTGATGTAATGCTCAGACATTGGTATTGAAAAACTAGTTTACCTGCTTATTCTAGCTGTGTGAAACTTGAGCCATCAAGATTATTTTGTTCCTAGTGTGATATGAGCCTCTGCAATTGTTCTAGGGTGAAAAGAATCTTCTGCAAGTCTCTTCCTCTATCTGTACCACACTCTCGTCTAGAAAAATCTCTCGAGCAAATCGCCCTGCCAAGCAATTAACCCTCTTCCAACAATTCACCTTCTCTCCAAATCGCTGTCTGTCCAAAATGACCAAGTCGAATCCTCTTTTACTCAATGAGGAAGGCAAAATCCCTAATTTCCGAAGAGATCTATGGTTGTGTTCTTTCCCACATTTCCAATGGTCAATATTAAAACATCTTCACTTAAGTGATTTCACTTAATTAATTAACTGATCAAGTCAACATTAAAATTTAACATTTAATGTTCTTTTCCTAGGTAAAACAACTTGGTTTGTTTCATTGTCCCCCACCATGCTACGACACACGCGCATGGAGAAGACCTTCTGAGTTACTAATTTCAACAAGAAAGAGTATGTTGCTGCTGCAAAAGTCCGACCATAAAACCATGTAGCTCACTCCAATATATAGTGAATGCGGGCACATAGGAGGTTAAGAAAGAGGCTATGGCACATGAGAGAAGGAGAGGGAGTAGGAGAAGCGCATGGGGAAGGGAGAGAGAGTTAAATCATGTGAAGAATAGGAGAGTTAACACATGGGGGAATAAATTAGGAATTAAACACATGTTTAAATGCTAAATTTGGAAATATGCATGAATTAGGCAAGGAGGAAATTCGCCCTATTTTTTAGGAAATTAGCGTCCAAAAACAAATTAAGGGGGAATTTTGGGAAATTAACACATGGAAAGTTAAGATATGGTGAGTGAGAAAAAGTTAATGAGAAAATTAAGCCTTGATTGGGGAATTTCTACCTATTTTTTAGGAAATTAGGGTTTAAAAGCAAATTAAGAGGAATTTCAGGTATTTAATGCATGGAAAGTGAAGATATGTCGAGTGAGGAAAAGTTAGTGAGAAAAGTTAGCCTTGATTGGCTAAATTATCTCCATGGAAGTGCCACCTCATCCTATGCGCCATCTCTTCGCTTTATCTAATTTTTTGTTGACTTTATTTACCTTTGCCTTGGAATGTGTGCCCCTCATCAAGTGATGCCATGTAGATGCCACATCATACTGAAACTCTGCCAAATGTCGGAATCTGAGCCTGCCATTTGTCACTTCTGGAGACCTTCATCCCTGCTATTTAAAGAAACTGCTAAAAAATTTAGGAAACTGTAAAAAATGCTCAGGATGACTAGGAGAACACCACCACATGTAAATTTTTGAAAATAGACACTGCTAAAATAGAATCTCCTTGCATTTCAATGATATCATGCTCATCAGATTCGATTTTCTGCAAGGGTTTCAAATCCATAATAAGAATTGACATGCGAGCCTTGGTGCTCAACCTGCTAAAAGTAGAAATATGTGACAAATCATCTTGGAAGAAGTCCAAAAGACTCGGAATGTCTCAAGGATCCATACTGTGTGCTTAGAATCTGAATCTGGTGTTTGGAGCTCAACCTGCTAAAAATAGAAAGTTCTTGCATGTCGTCTGAAAAAGTGTCACCGGGTATAGAATCATGCAAGGACCAGCCCTTTATGCGCATAAATGCTCCAAACTGTCAAGTGAACCTCTCAAACCATGTCTCCTAAAAAGTAGGGACACCTGCTGTATGTAAACATCTCTCTCAAATGCAAAGGAAAACAAACTAGCTCTAACTTTGAAGCAAAACAACCATGTACCGATCATGTACCTGTCTCTGATGGGAAGCAACCTCTGACTCAACACAAGTGATAAACTCTAGGAGAATCTTAGAATGCTAGCCAAAATAGTGCATGCTCGCTCTTAACCCTCAAGATTTTCAAGGGTGAAAATCTAGGGGTTAAAAATGGGGAAAACCACTTGCTCAAACTCTTTAAATGATGTGAATTTAAGCTGGAAGATTTAGGTTACAAATCTATTATATGATATACAAGATACAATTCAGATTTGTAAAAGATCGGAAACAACCCGAGTAAAAGATGAGTACTTGAATGTATAAACTTAGGTTAAGAAAGACTTTGTTAAAGAAGTATGAAACTTGAAATATTCCCAAATTATACTTTAAAGAAATAAGACAACCTTAAGTGTAAGATGAATCTTATGAATGTAAAACTTAAGGTAACTCACAATTGGATAATGAAATATGAACCTTGAAGAACAATTCCAAATTGGAAATTCAGAAGATAAGTCTAGAAAATAACCATGGAGATGATAAAACACTAGACTTGGTGAAATCCCAAATCTGATTTATGCTATGCAATAAGATATTTCAGATTTGTCTTAAAAAACAAATGACTTCAAGTGAAAGATAGATCATGAAAAGATACAAGCTTGAAGTAAATCAAAATTTGATCCTAAGTATATAAAACTTGAAGAATGATTCAAAATTATGATTATAGAGTAACAAGTCTAATTGTGATTATGATTATATCAAACACTTTTTAGTTAGGGTAGATTACAATTAGAGTTTAAGTTATTAACCACAAAACACCTCAAAGAATTGTGATTTAGAACAAGTCTAGAAATGATATATTATCAATGTAAAAGTAACTAGAGTTAATTAGATTGCAAAACGAACTTATGCTTATGAGAGACTGATTTTGGATTTTCTTGAATTAACAAGATTGACCGTAAGTAAAAGATAAACAAATTGAAACAAAGGTAAAATCACTATGAGAGATTGATTTTGGATTTGCTTGAATTAACAAGATTAACCTTAACTAAAAGATAAACAAATTGAAACACCGACTTAAGGTAAAATCACAATTAGAGCTTAAAATATAACCTTGAAATCAACTCTAAATTGCAATAATGAATCAAGTCTAAAATGAGATTTTATGGAATGAAATGAAACTAGACTTGAAAATATATGCAAATCTGATTTATGTAATTGAAGATCAATTTCCAGATTTTCTTTAACAAATATAATAGCCCAAAATTAAGAAGATAAAACTTAAAATGCAAGATTAGGACAAAACTTTAATTAGGTTTTCAATATAAGAACTTGAAAATGGATCGATTTTGCTAATCTTGGATATAAGAACTTAAATATAAGAACTTCAATTAGGTAGAGTTTACGCTTCAAATGGATTGATTTTGCTAATCTTTCCTATGTAGAAGACTTGACATCCACATCCAACCTTGAAAGCACAAAATAATAGCCAAGAGAGAAGACCCTAAACACAACACCAATTTGCCTCAATGCTAGATATTCAACAAGAGTGTTCTCAAATATTCCAATCAACAACAAGAAAATCTATGAGGGGAGCCTCTTATATACAGAGGAGGCTCAACAACCATCTTATTACAATAATATTTTTCTCATTAGATATAGCCTCGGAGATCATAAAAAAAAACTCTTATCCTCCAACTAACTATGAGGACAAGGTCGAAAATACATCAAAAAATGAGGTAGTTATGCCACATGTGTAAGTGTTTCCAATGAGACCAAAAATAGGAATGAGATGGGTCAAAAGGGTCCAATGTTCCTCCTCAAAGCAAGGTAACCACCTCAACCACCTCCTCAAAGCAAGATCAACCCTCAAAATGAGAAAACAACTAGCAAGGATGGTGCTCTAGGCCACATGTGTGACACGTGGGGGTTCCAAAAGTGGATGACTCACCTAAAAATAGCTATGTCGGTTAGTGTGAGTCCTCCAAGGTGTAACAACCTCCAAGATCCATGCTAACAACCTCCCTCAAGTCAAGGAAGGTCCAAACCACTCCCACATGCCAAGGAAAAGCTACAATGTTCCAAGAATATGCTCTTGAAGGTGACGAAAGAGGGTCACAAGGGAACCATCCGAGTCTTGGAACAAGTAGTAAATCCTCCCCCAGATCTCACAGTATATGGGACACTTGAAGACAAAGTGTTTGTGGGCGTCAATCCCCTAGAGATGGCATAGTTGGTAGATACTCTTGCAAATTGGGATGTGGTTGTTCATCTTGATTTGTAGGTGATGTGATCAAACTCACAACTGGACGAGTGATATCTTGAGGCCATGAACCCCATGAAATTGAATGTAGTCAGCACAAAGAATGATATTGTGCTCCAGTTGCATTAAGTGTTCATAATAAGAGGCCATTTGGGACCAAGGGTCTGAAGGAGGGGAGATCCAAGTGCTCTAAATGTACTTCTAATTGATTTCGTCCTTGAATACATTGCTGATCTTTCCTTTTGTGGGAAAGAGATGACCATGATATCCAAAGAGAAACTGAAAAATAGGGAAATGGACTTAAGGAGTAAGGTGGCTTCACAAAACTAGCCCAATTTGTGCTTAGAGAGGCCCAAGGAGGCAACCCCCTTGGAGGAGAAAATAGTGAGATAGGGGTATCTATTGAGAGAATAATATATGTTTCATATATTAATGTTGTGACAATTACTTCAGAGGACTAGCTTGAGGTAGGTTGTTTGTGTTCTCATACACTCATCACTCTCTCACCTACATCATGCTTTGTTACACAAATTATATTACCTAGTTTGGTTATCATTGGTTAACACTAACCATTACATATTGATCACATGCTATTAATGCTAACTTTAACACCTCAAACATAAGAACATATTCATTTGAGTTTTGATATGATCCTAATAATAGAAATATACATATGAAACACATGTAGTCTAGGCTAGGTTGTGACCTTAAAACTAGATTATCATTATTATGTTACTATAGCCACCAATTAAAAATATGTTATAATTCATAATAATTCGACATTGTAATATGGTCTTATTTATCAAGCAATTGATAAATGATACAGATATCCTTAGAGGTTCAATTGAGTGCCTTCCTTAAACTAAGGAAGTATATATTCATTGGCTGGGGGTCTTTGCCGTTGATGCTTAAAGGTTTAATGATTCTAGTTCTTTTCTTAGATCCTCATCTATTTCGTGGAGGGCCTTTTAGTTATTTTTACAAAGCATAGTACACTCAAACTCTATTGTAGGATCATTGGAAGACTCTCTTACAATATTTGACTTAATTGATTTCTTTAGAAAGATGATTTCTTACATGTTCATACAATATAAGAAACATTATTACTATCATGCAGGCTCTTAAGTCTGACATTGAATCATTGTCTTCAATAATGACCTCCAAATGTGTGAATCAAGTCATAGAATTGCCAAAGGTTACTACTCAAGCTGTGGCATATGCAAAGGTGCGTAAGCTGTATTGTCGATATCCTTTCTTGTTGAAATGGTAAAAAAAATAGTTATTATGCATATTTTATAGTTGAATGACTTGATGCAAGTACTAATAGAAATGCATGTGTTTGGTTAAGAACAAGGGCAAAGTAGGTAGGTAAGTATGAGTGTTTTACATTTGAAATGCTAAAAAGATTTATATATAAAGCACAACATAATTGGTAAAAGTGGTCCGTATGAACAAACTTACAATGTGTTTTGATAGCTAATGTGTAAATATATAAATGGAACCAAAGTGGCCTCCCTTCCATTGTTATGAGGTAGGATTAAGGAATATATATAGGACTAGAAAGTATGTTTAGGGTCTATCCACTTTCATGGAAAGAAGCTATAGTGTAGGTGTTGTCAGGTCCCCTAATCTTAAAAATTCAATTTTACCATTACTACAAATTCTTTTCTAAAAACTATTCAATACAAGATCTCATGTTCATACAATAAACTTGTATTTGGATAAGTATAAAACATATGAAAAGACAATATTTCTCTTTTATTAAAGAGGGCACACGGAAATACTTACTAGTCCGAGTCGTAAACATGATTGCACCAAGGGACATTTTCATTCTAGATTTGGGCCTGTTATCACAGAAACCCTCACTTCTTGAGATAAAATCCTAAAGCTCGAGCAAGTATTTGGTGTAGCTAAGAGGGAGACCACTGTAAACTCACCAAGCCTCTTCTACACTTTAGGTTGGCTCTCCTCTGTTTGTTACCTCCCAGGTTCTTACTTGGTGAAAAGGTCCCCTAAGCACAACTGATGAAACCCCAAGGGCAACTTAGGCAAGCCACCACTGTCACCTCAGTGGCTTTGTCTTTCTCACTATAGACTAAGGATGGTTCTAGTCAAGGGGGGGTTCCCTATGGTCAAACTAAGCTTAATCATTGCAGAGTGTGAAAGAGAGTGTGGCTTAGTTATCTGGTTTAAGATTTATGATTGGTGATTTTGATTCCAGACATATATCAAAATTAAATTAACCTTTAAGAAAAGTGTAAATCGCTTCAGATGTGTACAACAAGATTTAGTGAGATTTGCTCCCTAAAACCATAAACCAATTCTTAAATTTGTTTGAAAGATATTAAGTGATGGAAATTCAGATTTGAATCAAGATTACAAATGCCCTTTCTTAAAAAATGAAACAATGATGAAAATAGAGCTAATGCTAGCAAATCCATTAAAGTCTTAACCATGTATAAGCTAGATTTGCCACAAGAAACAGTGATTTGATTCCTTAATCTGTATGCTGAAAATCCCAGATGTGAATTGGATTTATTAAATGCTTTTGTATAGACATGTGAACCAATTATGAATCGATGCTTATGTTAGCAAATCGTTTACCATAAAAGATAAATTTTCCACAAGAATATACAAGAAGATTTACAAATCTGATTCAGTGAACTTCCTTGAATGATCTCCAGATTTAAACCAACTTATTAAATGATCCAACTGTCATGAGATTTGCCCCTTGAATTCAATTAACCATTTAGATCCATAACCCATCAGAACATAAAGCTAGAGTGCAAATCAATCTTGGATACATGCAATAGAATTTAGTGGGATTTGCTTCAAGAAATGGTAAATCGATTTTAAACCTGGATTGTGAGATATTGAGTCCTGAAATTGCAGATTTAAATCAGATTTATTTAACAGCCCTCTTTAGAAATGTAGACAATGATTGATCGAGGTCTAAACTAGCAAATCAATTGAGATTTAACCATGAAAATTGTGGATTTTCCCTTACAAGATACAAGCTGAGCCATAAATCTATTATGGTAAATTTCCTTAAGATAATTTCCAGATTTAAATTCAACTTATTAGATGCCCTTATTATGAAATAAAAGAAATCAATAATAAACTTGGGCAAATTTGAACAAATTAGACAAGATTTCCACACCATAAAACAATAATTTGCTTTGAAACAATGAGTGAACTTATTAGATTTGTCTTAATATCTTAACTTAGAAAAAATTTAGATCTGAATTTAAATCTCTTAGAAAAATACAAACCAGCAAACAAAGAGGATTAATTTGAGCAAATTGATTAAATCTAGGAGCTTGAAAACAACGATTTACTCTTAGGAAAATGAACAACCACTTAATGATGAATATTTGAAGTGCAAATGGCATTAAACACAATCTGATCTAAAGATTACTTGCTGTTATAAAGTTCAGATTGCTAATACAAAATAAAACAAAATAAAAATAAAAATTGAGATTTTGTGAAATTTGTGGGTTGGAGGAAAATAAATATTAGTGCCTTGGCTAGCTTGGGCTGTGGGGTCATGCATGCAACGTTAGAGGATATTTATTCAATAGATATATGGCTGGTTTGGTTGTAAACTACAAGCTTCTGGTAGCCTTAGATTTGGAAAACAAGAAAATGCAAGCAAATGGAAGGGAAGGGACTCTATGGTGAGCTCCACAACCAAATTGACCTAAGAGTGGCCTTATCTAAGGACAGAAACTATGCATTCACTGACAAAAGGACGTCTAGGGCATAAGTTTATTTTCCTTAAGACAAAGTAACAAGGAAAATTTAGATTTACCTCATCCAACATAGCAAGGTTGCTCCTCTATGGCTCCAAGTCGACTTTGATAATCCACACCTACAAGAAAATACTACCAATATTCTCCAAGAATGTTCACCACATATATAGAAAAGTTGAACATACACTTCCACAATAGCGTTAGGCAAGAACAAGAGAAAATTACTATTTCGTATTAGCGTCGGAGTCTCCCCTCCGAGGGACATATATATTGCAGTTTGTTACTTTCCCCCAGCCTCTTCATCATTTTCCATCCATAATGGCTCAAATGGGGACCCCTTTATAGACTTGTAAATCGACATCACCCAATACTCCGCAGTTGGGGAGGTCATCCTCTTAGGCTACTTCAATGCTCGTACTAAAGATCTCCAGATTCCTCTCCATGATCGATCAGAGGATGTGTTGTGCACCTAGGGGATAGATCTAGATTCAGTGGGGCTTCACTGGATGTCAGATGATGCTTTGGGGCCTGTTATCCCCACTTTTTAGGGATAACTAGGAGATCATGTCTCGAGGCCCACAAGTCCTAGACATGGAGTACCGAGAGCAGGATTGACCTGAGCATGGCCCTGGAGGGCCCATCTTTTACTCCCATCATCTTTTGTCTTGACAGCAGCAACAACATCCATCACCATCAGATTGGTCCTGTATCAGAAGAGGTTCTTGCTCCATGAGGTAATTGGTCCAGGTATCATGGTATGTGTTACTTTTGATCATTGAAACCTTTAAATATATGCATCTGATTCCTCTTATCTCTAACAACTGCTTGGATCTTACATTTGCTCACTTGGCCATGTTTGGGGGGATTGACAGGGTGCCCCAGCAACCCTGTGTCTGTAGGTTTTAGTTTTCCATTGGGGGGATTTTTGAAAAGCCATCGTCCGCTCCCATCATAACACCACTCTTACATCTTGTTTCCCGCTCACCTATCCCATTCCCCTTGTCCAGGCATTGGGTTGACCTATTTCAGGACTGCACCTTAACTCATGGGAAGAAGGGGCTAAAGGCCCAGAAGGTAACAGCAAGCTGGTAAAAGATAAAAGCCTAAGAATAAACCTCGAGATGCTTTGCCCAGGGATCCCCGAGAAAGCAATAAAAAGCTTCTCAGCAAGAAACAAGAGGGAACTGAAAAAAATAATAAAACAAGACCTAATCAGAGGATAGGGGGTCTCATCACGAGCCAGCCTATTAGGTTCATGGGTATCTAGCAGTATGACATTGCCACCAGCCGGTTACCACGCTAGGGCAGTGACTCTTGGTTGTATGGCCAAGGGAAAGGGGGTCTCATCACGAGATAGCCTTCTCATTTCTGTGAAAGTATTTGTGGGTAACACTGTCAGCTCTAGTCACCATGCCAAGGCAGTGTCCCCTGGTTAGCTCTTGAACAAAAAA
>SNQJ01S0064410.1:25542-40767 GCA_010110895.2 Picea sitchensis
AATCTTCTAAAAGTAGAACCTTCTAAGAAGTCCTCTTACATTTATTATATCTAATTACCATAGTGGGTCTTATTTAATAATATAGTGGACCTAGTCCACCTTACATTGAATGACCTCCACTATTATCACTATGGGCCCTCTGGCCCCCCCCACTACCTCTCTAGCTACCTTACAGAAACGCCGAGATGGCCTAATTGGGCGCCACGCGTCCCTCTCAGATCTAACGGCCCTGAACTTACTTGGTGATGTTGCGGGCCCGGGTCCTGAATGCTCCCGGCACCTCGCGCATCGGGAATATGACAGGGTATTCTTTTGTATTTCGAAGTCACGATGGGCGAAAAGGTGAGGAGCCTAATCGCGTGCCAGGTGTCTCCTGTGGATGAACGACTGAGGTTGCTTCGCGATACTGCGGGCCTGCCTCTGGGCACTTTCGACACTCCGGGGTTCGGGGTTTCGGGATGTGAGATGATGAGGGACTTTTACCCTTCGAACTCCCGACTGCCGATATGCCGACTAGATCTCGCACTGTGTCGCGGGATCGGACGACCCAGATTCAGTCTCAGCATAAAGACGCTTTCTTTGACGTTATACATCGGTCAACTTGCTAGCCCCGATATTCCGATGACCGTTGATCTGCTCTTATGGATGGATCCGGGCTGCTGACATCGTAATTCCACCCGCCTGCTTGATTGGAAGCCTCAAAACGAGATTTTTTCCATCCTGCGCTCGGGCGCTTCTCGTGCGACTTGCAGACCCGAATACTTTTGCGCCTAGAACAAGAAATGTCGCTAACAACAGTGGCAACACTTCTAATGTTCCACTCATTTTGTAGATTGTGAAGTCTTTCCAATGGGGTGCAAGATTGTGTGATAACAGAACCAAAGCTCTCTAGTGCTAGAAACCATCTGTGCAACAAGGAGTGGGTTGGCCCCTCTATTCGAACCCTAGATGCCTGAAAAGCCACGAGGAAGTGGAGTGCTCCACTTAGCAAGTGTCTATCATGTAGAATACTTCCCTGGACCTCAATAGACACATAAAACTCCAGGGCGTCTTCACCTAATATGCTGGGTCATCCATCTCTATCCATTTGCTGAAAACCACGTGAACACTGTGCCAAGTGTTGGAAATCCATGAAAGGAGGAAGCACATTCTAGGATTAAGTGTCTATCCAATCAAGTATGGCCATAGGAACCTAATAGACACAAAAAATTCTCGGGTGCTCTATCCAAGAGGTGTGATCCATCAACCATGCCAATATCAACCTTGAAACCCTAGGTTGTTGATAAATGTGCCAAGTGAGCGCTCTACAAATTAGGTGTCTATTTGATCAAATATTATTGTAAAATCCCAATAAACACTTCAAATGCTTGGGCATTCCATCACAAGTCCATATCTCACTAAGTCACTAGCAAACCGTAGCTAAACCCCCTAGTGTGCTCCAAATTACAACAAAGAAGTGAGCTCTCTGTCAAAAGGGTTGTATATCCCATTGGACATCATCATGGGAGTACAATAGACACCAAAAATACTAGAGCGCTCCTTCACAAGAGCTCCATGTTAAAACATCATCACAAACCCTAAGGCGCTTTGAAGCATGGTCAAGGAGATGAGCGCTCCAAAAGGTAAGTTGTCTATCTCATTAAACATCATCACAATAATGTAATAGACATCTAAAGTACAAAATTTCTCCTCTAGAAGAGCAAGAATCAACACATCCTCCAAAACCTCCAGGGGGACTCCAAACAAGGCAAGGAGGTGAGTGTTCTGCATAAATGTTTGTCTATTGTGTCTACTATCATCATAAGAAGTAGATAGACATGTAAAATGGTAAGAGCGCTCTTCTACAAGAGCCATATCATGTCAAATGCTAAAACCTCCATACAAACATGCAAGGACCACCACCATGAAGTAATGAATTAGCATCCGTCATCTAACAGGTTGAATCAATGCATGAAGATAACCAATGCTCATGAACAACATCACCATCCATCAACACCAAGGAGTATGTGATCATGAAGAATGCAACACAAACCAAGGAAATCAACCAAACCAACATCTCATGCTATATGATGGAGGATCACCACTATGCTTATCCAAGAAGTACTATCCTCAAGAAAAAAAAATGAAAGGTGAGTATCTGTAGTCCATCGGTGTCCATGCAAGTTACCCTTGAAAATATGTCAACACGATCAAATACCATGAAAACTATGGAAAACTATGGAATGCGTACTCCATATGCGCACATGTGGCTTGAAAAGGAAGATGTCCCATCAAGATAACCATAAATAATCCATCATGTGGTCTCCAAGGTGATGAAAAGTCAACAATCCCTATACTAATGCCATGAGCCACATACCAAGTCAACCAAAGCTCAACTAACTCCAAGAAGAGGGGACAGCCCCGTCACCTAGCAATAAGATAATAACAAAAATGTGATGACACCTCCACGTGTGTGCCAACAAGGTGAGCGCTCCACATAGAATCATCATAACAAACCACTTCTGGTGTGAATTGTAATTTCACAATCTGTACTTTCCCAAAGCCCAAGGCAAGTGAATGCAAGATTTGTGTAACAGTGGGTGACCTATCACTGTCACCTTAATAGGAAACCCCTTTTTATTTAGGAGTATATCAAAGTTACCCCAAAGGAGACGTCCCGAGTGACCTAAAGGGCTGATAAGACTAAGGCAAGGATGCAAGAAAACCTCCCTCTCACTGGTCACTCAAGTCAAAAGGTTCTTAAGGTCTTTAAGGGATGAAGCAACGGTAAAAAAATGGAGTGTACCTACCCAGAACAAGACAACAAAGAAAATATGGCAGATTTCAAGTACAAAATATGATGTCACTGCTTCTTAAGACCATGAACCTTCAAAAAATGAGCTAGCTGATGTAAAGTTGCAGCAATGTAACAATTTATAGCAGCAATGAGTATTTTGTAACAGCCACAAGAATTATGCCTTGAAATTGCTTGAAAAAGACAAGAAAAAGTAACTTTGACTAGGAAAATTGATAATAAATTATCACAAGCAAAGTTAGCAATGTTTAGCTAGCATTTAATATCACTTTTGTAGAGAATTTGTTGCAGTTAGATGGCTGTAGCAATCTTTTGTAACAGCAGAAAATTCTGGTGCTCAAAATTGCAAGAAAACACCATGCAAACTCAACATTTATCTAGTAGATTGATTGGCAATTGTCACAAGTGATTTCCGGATGAGCTAAGTGTGAGTTATGTAGGTGAATGAGGCAATTTAGCATGAATGTGTATGGTTGTAGCAATGATTTGCAACAACAACAAGTTAGTTAATGAATTAGTCTAGTTTAGGGTTAGTAGAAGTTAGCAAGAGCTTCAAGGAAGAGAGTTTAAGTGTTTAATCAATCATTCAATAAGAGAGAGGCTAGAACTCATGCCTTCTAGGGCCTATGGAGTCAAGTGGATGGCTTCTTCTAAGGCTGCAAATCAATTTTGATAGTGCACAAAAGTCCAAGAGGAATGCATAGGAGAAGTAGTAACTTAAGTCCCCCTATGCATTTTCCTCAAGAAAACAAGATACTAGGGTGTAGGCAATTCTAGGCCCTAGCACCTTGCTCTCCTTAGGATTTTTATGGGATAAGAACTTAGGCAAAGATAACTAGGTCAAAACCTTAGAGTGCTAGGAAACTAGGGCTCTAGGGTTTCACTAGTTACTAGATCAATTCAATGAAAAGCTTGGCAAATAGAAAGTAAGAAAGTAGCAAATTAAGTTCCTTACTTCAAGCATTAAGTATACCATGCAATCTCATAATCTTGTATGAACAAATAAAACCATACATAAACCATTCAATAAATGACAAAAAATGCAGATTTTACCTACTTGCACCAAGAATAATCATGAAAATACCATTCAAGATCACAATAAAAGCTTCCAAGATTGATCCACTTGCAAAAAATTAGCCTTATACAAGAGTGTGCCTCACAATTTCAGCTAATATCCCTTCTAGGGCAAAAATTTCAGACCTCTCCTCTTGTGTAAGGAGTTGTGATGATAAAAATGAATGTACTTTATGTTTATTTATACAAAACTGGTGACCTTTAATTAATTTCAGGTCAAATAAAGGCCGACTGGGCCAATTTACAAATAAATTCAAATTAGACATAAATAAAATTAATTAGCATCTAAAAACACTTCCAAGGGTGACGTCATGCCCTTCTAGGGTGACGTTGAGCCCCTAAGGTGGAACGTTGGGCTCCAGATGCTGAACGTTTGGCCTCCAAAGGCCTTGGATGATGCCCACATGTGCCAACTAGCTCACAACTGCCCTCAAAATGAAAACCCTAGCTCTGGATGACGTGTAGGGTCATGATGGTGACGTCATGGGCTCTCAAAGGTCAACGTCCAGGTGGAAAAGCAAGATCCCCGTGGGTCTAGGTTTGCCAGGATGCCTCCAAGGTGACATCCTTCTTTCTTCTTGGTGCAAATCTCTGATGTCTTCTTGCCCCATGGATGGGGTTACAACATCCATCTGTGGGATTTCATCCCCATGAAGGTCTGAGCTAATCATTCCCCCATGTGTACTTGTCCACTCGACAAGGTCCTGCAGCAACAACAAATATGCCCTGCAGGGGTTCATAAGTCACAGGGATCATAACATGTAAATCACATGGTGGGATGGATGATGTTGTTACTTCAGGACCAGGCTGGTGGGATGGATGCTATTGCTGCTAATAAATGGGCTACGTTGAAGAAAAGAGGGGCCCTCCGGGGCCATGCTCAAGTCATCCGACTCTTAGCACTCCATGTCAAGGACCTGTGGGCCTCGAGACATGATCTCCTTAGTTATCCCTAGGGTAGGGCATAACATGAATAATACTAAGATGAGCTAGTATGCTCGAGAGATTGGCCTTCCTTTAGTCAAACAAAAGCCAAAACCACCATTAAAGCAATCATCCTCCAAATGTGTGCCTAGGATGAGTGCTCCACAAAGGATCATAGCAGATGCCATATTAAAGTGTAATGTGTGTTAAAGCCCCCTAAGTAAGCTAGGGTGCTGACTTATGGAAACTCTAACCACGTCAATACCAAATCAATTAGACTAATGAATCACTCTAGAACGATGTGAAAAAATGGGGTCTATGTGCTAGGCACTCTCCATGTAAGTGTGCAATCCTCATGTAGAATAGACCTCCAAAGTGCTAGGATAATCACAAGATATAAACCATGTCCAACCACCATGATGAAGCAACATGCTCCATAACCATCAAAAGTATACTAACAGGTTGATCTATCAATCAAAGGCATGCAAATATGAGAGGAGCCACAAAACCATAAGCCAACTAGCATGATCATCTAACACGAAGAAGTGAATCTCCTCCAACCCAAAACACTAACTCAACCAAGAAAAGCATCATCCCCAAGCAAATAAGGAAAGTGTGTACCCCCAATCAATTAAGAATGCCATGGGTACCATGCTGCAAATCATATCTTGTGACAAAAATCATTAGAGTTTCCCTTATGCAATATGAGGGGTAACAACACCCATAATCTATATCTCACAGGCAGGAAAGATTTCATTTTTCATTGTCAAGAACATTGAATCCAACCTTTTATCATGCATGCTTGTATATGCAACATTTATAGAGTGCAATATTGTTATAGTGAGACTTCAGCATAATGGAGGATAACCTCCTGATCTTGAGCCCCCAATCATTCTACATAAGCTATCATGAATTCCTTAAGTCGTTTGGAGAAAATCTGTGCAAAAAAGTTTGATTCCATTATGACAAGAAACCAGAGAGTAGTTCCGATGTCCATCCTTAAAGAGACCTGGCAGGGATTACACTATCTGCCACAGGAAAACTGAAAGTGAATCAAGACCTGATAGTTCATTTGTCCATGGCTTGGTGTGCAGGTTTATAGATTGAATAGGAGATGCTAATGCACTTCCTAAATTATGCTACCAATCTTAACTATGGTCCTCCTAAGAAGAGAACAATGGAAAATATTTTGCAAAACATGAGCTATCCTGAATCTTGTAGAGGCATGCGATCTGTTATAGGCTTATTCTTTTATTCTACATAAAATGATTTTCCCCCTAGTTCAGCCAAACAAGTTCCCACAAACACCAATCATTTTCCCCCTTCAGGAAGCTACCCAATTGCACTACATATTTTAATTAAAAATTTAAAACATCTATATGCTTAATGGAAAGCTATTCTCTAGGCGTTGTTCAAGGTATCGAAATCTGGCATGGGTATGCAGTTTATGCTTAGAATCATTTTTCTCTATATGCACTCGGAACAATTTATTTTGCTATTTGTAATGACCGTACACTTGAATCCCTTTGACCTATTTTGGTCATGTGTGGACATTAATATAGTTTCATTTCATTTCTATATGTGAAATCATGCAAACCTTAGGTTTTTATCTCTCTATTTCATTTTAGTATCTTTGTGAGGAAGCTGACTTGAATTTCCTGTGGACTTAAATACAGCTTGAGGCACGTTTGTATGAACTGCAGACCCAATTGGAAGGCTTAATTTGGGTAAACAAAGACTTGGAACAGAGATTGGAGGTGGCCATTAAAACCCAGAAGAAAACAGAAAATTTGCTTGCTGAAGCCGAAGAGGAGCAAGACGGGGCAATTGAGAAGCTCCAACTTCTAGAGATCAGGGTAAATAGTTATATTCCACTTTGGAAATCTTTTAGGAGACAATGTTACTGGGATCATAAGTTTATGTTTGTGATAAATGCTGCATCGTTAGACTTACCTTTGATATTTTATGGTGTTTGGTAGTGTCATGTAGCCTAACTGAAATAAACAATTCACCATGAGTATGATAACAGCCATGTGCATCTGCAAAATGTGATTTCTATCAGGATGTCTATAAAAGAAAAATAAGAGGTTCATTTGCAGTTCAAAAAGAATTGTAAGTCAATCTATTCCGGGAGTTATTTGTTTAGGTCGGACACAAATTGCCAAGAGTCAGTTTGAATGCTGACTTGATCAGTTTGGTCTATAATGTTAAGTCTTCCTTGAAAGACCATGTCTGAGTGATGATCAGAAGACTGTTGTTAGACAAAATCTTTCATACATCTGGTGTTGGAAAATGAGTATACAGACTGCCCTTGCCAATTTTGCAGATATGAGATTTTCGTTAGCATGCTCAACTTTTCTCTATTGAAAAAAATACATATAGGATCTTTATTTATGGTAATTGTATCTAAAGTTAATTTACAGATATGTCTAAATAGAATTTTAGTTGCTTTAAAGGCAAACACCCAGTTAAGTTTTTGGCAATCTCTCTAGAAGGTATCAAGATCAGTACTAACACTAAATAATAGCTCTGAAGTGGAATTTACTAGAAGAATTCCATTTTTCTTGTTAGATTTATGACCTATTATCTCTCCAGGAGGTACCCTACATTTGTTATCTGGCTACACCATTATAAGCTCAAGGATTCAAGTCAAAGCCTTCTAGGCCATGTGGAAGATTGTGTATTATGGACTCTTAGACTTGTTAGTCGGCCATGATCAGTCTTTCTAGTCTTCTCCCTCACTTCCTTTCGTCCTAGATAGGATTGGAGAACTTGGGCTGGAACTATTGAGACACATGGTTTCATAGAGCCACTTTTATTGTAGGGGTGATAGCATATTGTAGGGCTTGTCTGCCCATGGTCTTGCACACTTAATGTCATTTCACACATGGTCATTGTTTTATAGAGTTTGTATGCATTCCTTGGCCATGGTGCATTTATCATTTTCAGTTTTCAACCTGTCAGTCTCACAAACTTCTCAGCATCTCACGTTTTTTGAGGCAGTTCACGAATCCTGATGCACGGGATCTCGGGGTCAAAAATACAACAAGGGGCTCAATTTTCAAATTCACCGTTTTCATGCATACTTGACATGCCAGGTTGAAATTTTGGCAAAAGAGAATTTTATAAGCAAAAATAAGCTCATGAAAGGTATCATAAGCATAGTTATGGGAAGCGCGGAAAAAAAGGGTCATCCAACAACATGCAAAGATAAATTTAATTCAAATGTGAAGCAAGCTCGCTTCAGACAAAACCCATGTCTCAAAATCTTTCCATGCAAAAATATTTACGTGGATACGGAAAAATTATGATGAGGGGCTTGTTATCGCATAGTTTGTAGCTAGGAGAAAAGGCTATAAGATAGAAGGCCAAACTGGCGTAACAGGAACCAATCCCACCCAATGTCACCTCAATGGGATGGTTCTTTCTCTTTAGGGAGGTTAGGCCCAGGGAAGACGTCCCCGATGACCTGGGGTTTTGAAGAGGCAAGAGGCTAATAAGACAAAGATAAGATTTCCCCCTTCACAAGTCACCACCAATCAAATATTCCCGGCTAAACAACCAATAATGAAGTAAAACCCCCAATGAATTGTACATGCCTAGAACAAAGAAACAACAAACTGATATATGCAAGCTATTTCAATGGGTTAGTACTTCATAAGACTATCTGATAAATATAGATAAGCAATTATGGCAATAAATGTTGACGAAGTCAATGTTTATCAATACAACTATGAAAGTAATGTCACTTCACCAATAAATATTAGGACAATATGGCATTCAATGTAACCAATCAACATATCATCTAGTAAATTCCTTAGATCACCATTCAATTACTCAAAAGACAAAACGTTGCTGCATCAATGATATAATAGCCAAGGATGATGTCAACATTTAGGGTTAGTAGGTTAGTCTAGGCTAGGGTTAGTGAAATTAGGGTTTTAATTCAAGGTTTTGAGAGTGTTGTGATCAAATTCACTTCAACGCTGGAGGACTTTAGATCAGTGCCTTTAGGGTAAAATGGAGTCAATAATGAAGGACGCAGGAGTTGAAGGAGACAAAGACTAAGGACTAGAGGGAGAAGTTTTGAGGTGTTGCTAAGGCAAGGCCTCAAAATCAAAACCCTAGGGGAGAGAGGCTCACTCCGGTGTTGCTATAGCAAGGCCTCGTGCTCTCTCCTCCTTCCTTAGATGGCAAAACAGCTAGCATAAAATATAATCTGAGAGAAGAGGGTTTGATAAGACGAAGTGTTGCAGCAGCAAGGCTCTACTAGCAAACCCTAGAAAAATCGGCCCTGAAGTGTAGAATCCCTAGGCTTCGAGACATCTCCTTCTTCTCAGCTTGTAAAGGTATGGCTAGCTAAAGGGAAGAAGAAATAGGAGTGTAACTACGGCTAGGCTCTTTCTTTCTCCAACAATGGCTGAAAAATTTCTCTATCAGGGGACATGAGACAAGGACCTACTTGTGTGCTTGTCACCTAGGATTTTGATTCAGCAAAATTCATAAACAGATGCAAGAAATTAGACTACAACCATTCATTCAAGAAGTTTTGTAGAAAAATACTTACAATTCACCAAGAAATAACCATGCAAACCCTAGTTGTAACACCTTCCTTCAAGAGAAACTCCATAAAATGCCAAAAATGTCTTCCTTCAACAAGTGCGCCTCACTAAATCAGCCAAATACCCAAGAGAGGGCACAAATTTCAGACCTCCTTATGGAGTGAATGAGTAGTCATGAAAAAATGAGAGTGAAAATCTCTCATTTATACAAAACCTTGACCTAATTTTACATTTTAGGTCAGGTAAAAGGCCGACAAGGCCAAAATATAAAATCATACTGTTTTTACATTAAATTGTCAAATTAAATCCTAAATCAAGCTGAAAAGAGAGTAAAATCCCCTTCAAGGGAGACGTTAGCCCCTTTTAGGGCAAATGGGGCGTCCTGGAGCAAAACGTTAGCCCTCATTGGGCTTCTCCAACCTGCCACACATGCCACTGCTGCCTAATCTGCCTCCAAAGGTGTCCATGATGTTGGGTGATGTCATGGTCAAGGTGGTGACGTCCTAGGCTTCCCAAGGCTAACGTTCCACTGAGAGAGGATCATCCCCCCTAGGTCAAGCTCTGTCGGGGTGCCTCTGGTGGAACGTCCTCTTCTCCTCTGATTCAAAACTCGGGATCCATCTCTATCCTGTATCTCCCCCTGATGGGGTCTCAACATCCACCTGATGGGCTCTTCAGCCCCATGGAGGTCTGAACTGATCATCTTACCATGTGTACCGATCCAAGATGGTACCTGTCCGTCGGGCATGGTCCTGCACATCAAAGGCTACGCCCTCCATGGGCTCATCAGTCACAGGGATCATAGCAATGTCAATCACATTTCATCATCAATATTAATAAACATATGCATAAAACCCTTAATAGATCAATCAATAGCTCAAAGACGTTACACAAACCTACTATACAAGCCTGGGAAAAGGGCAAGGCATCCTATTGGGCTAGTTTCCACTGAATAAGGGAAGTTCCTGGAAGAGACCTCTTCCAAGCCATGTAAGTGGATGAAGTGGTCAAGGGATGTCCAAGCAGGTGGGTGCAATGAAGGCCAAGGATGCAAGATGTTACCTATGGTGCCTTTGTAGAAGGCGAGCTGTACCTGTCATGGATGCAATTCTTTCCAAGCCCATTCATGCCTTTTATTCTTTCCGTTATTTCATTTTTTTTATTACTTTTTTCTTTCTTTTTGCTCAAGAAATAATCAGGGGACATTGTCCTGGCGTGGTGACCAGTGGTGACAGCGTTACCCACAAGTACTTTCACAGAAATGAGAAGGTTGGCTCGTGATGAGACCCCCTTTCCCTTGGCCATGCAACCAAAGGTCACTGCCCTGGCGTGGTAACCAGTTGATGGCAATGTCATACTACTAGGTACCCATGGACCTAATAGGCTGGATCGTGATGAGACTCCCTATCCTCTGGTTAGGTCTTGTTTTATTATTTTTTAGGGTCCCTCTTGTTTCTTGTTGAGAAGCCCTTTATTGCTTTCTCGGGGATCCCTGGGCGAAGCATCTCGAGGTTTTATTCTTAGGCTTTTATCTTTTACCAGCTTGCTTTTACCTTTTGGGCTTTTAGCCCCTTCTTCCCACTAGATAAGGTGCAACCCTAAAAGAGGTCAAGCCAGTGCCCAGACAAGTGGAATGGGACAGGTGAGCGGGAACAAGATGGAAAAGTGAAGCTGTGAAGGGAGCGAACGATGGCTTTTCAGAGACAACCCCCAGTGGCTAACCAAAACAAATAGACACAAGCTTACTAGGACATCCTGTCAATCCCCAAAACATGGTCAAGTGGGCAAGTGTAAGGTCCAAGCAATCGTTAGAAATAAAAGGAATCAGATGCATACATTCAATGGTTTTGATGATCAAAGTGACACATACCATGATACCTGAACTAATTACCTCATGAAGCAAGAACCCTCTTTGACACAGGACCAAGCCGATGGTGATGAATGCTGCTATTGCTGACAAGATAAAGATGATGGAAGAAGAAAAGGTGGGCCCTCCAAGGCCATGCTTAGGTCAATTCTGCTCTCGATACTCCATGTCTAGGACCTGTGGGCCTTGAGACATGATCTCCTAGTTATCCCAAAAAGTGGGGATAACAAGGCCAATTAAAGGTCATTATAATGTTCCAACTTCCAAGTGACAAATGGGAAATTAAATTATATTTTAAAGTGAGGGCCACTCCCTTCACTTAAGCGCTTGGAGAAACCCCATGAGTTATGTTACCCCCCATGCCTAGGGGTAACTAAGGAGATGATGTCTTGAGGCCCGCAGGTAGCAAACATGGGGTGTCGAGAGTCGAATTGACCAACAAAGCCCATATTAGGAATATAGAGCCCCTCCTTACATCACCACTCATCACCGGCAGTAGAGCAACATCCACCACACCAATTTGGCTCCCATAAGACAACAAGTCTTGGTTCATGAGGTAACAAGTCCAGACTCATGGTAAGTGTCACTTTAATATCTGAAGCATTTGAGCATGTTGCAAAGAACCTGTTATCCACCAAGTTGCACTAGGATGGACTTGCAAGTTTAGCCGCCAAGGTTGAACAAGATACTTGTTCAAATTCAGAGTTCAGAAGTCCAACCAACCAATATGGCCCCTTTTCTTCTTCTTCTTCTTCTTCTTCTTCATAACCGCATTTCCATACCCCCGTTGGGGAATTGTAATAAAATGAATTTAACATGATGAACTTGTAAAATTATTATCCTCCTAAGACTTAATCATGAGTGTTTCTTTTACTTATTAATTATTTCTTGCTTGAATTTTTTAAGCGAGTTATAATTTTTGAGTTTTTTCACTCATTTCCTCCAAAGTTGGAGTGTGTACTGATGGTTAGGCCTTAGTAAGGTTATATAACTTTAGTGTCTAATGAATACTACCATGCTAATCATCCTCCTAGAGTCTCATGGAAATGCGCGAAGTCCCCCTTAGGTTTTTTTTAATGTTTTCTGTAAATAAAAAAATTCCCGCAAAAAACGCGATATTTTAATTGTAAATAATGCCTAAGCTAAATAAGTGGTACTAGGAGGCATTATATGCCTTGGGGATATTCGTTTTCACACTCAAAATACCCACTTTACCAAAGTACTCACTTTGTGAGTGAAATTAGTGATTTTTAATCACTTGCAATTAATTTTACTTACAAAAAGTCAATAAAAGACAAAAAATCAGCAATTGCTATTTTTTGGGAAACATGTCGAGGACATGTTTTGAGTCAACTCACCCTCTCTTTGAGTTAACTAGGCCTTGTGGGCACTTGGAGAGGAGTTATGGGTGAGTTCTTTGTTAGTTAGCTTGATTTTGAAGGATCTGTCCAAGAGAGGTGCGCCCCCCTTGTGGAGATGTGGTGCCCTCATGAGGAGGTGCACCTACCTCTTGAGAGGTGGCGCCCTCCTCCTCTCCTCCTTGATCACATGTGTCAACCTTTTGGAGTGTGGAGAGTGGTGGCATCCCATAACCCACATGTGTCTCACCTTGCTCTTACATGTGGTGTGCCCTCCTTCATGGGGAAACTCCACCCTCTTGCTATATATTGAAGGCCTTGCTCCCACTTCAAACTAGATTTGGAGACCTAGAGGTATGTTGTTGTAATGCTTCTAATCTTTGTGGAATAGAAATAAAGAACACTTTGGAGGTCATACTTGTGGTGTTGTGCAAATGTGTGGATGTCCATTGTTCCATTTGATGTGTTGAGGTTATGGTAAATTTGTCCTTTGGAAGTATTTTGATTAATTTGCCCTTGAATGATAAGATATTAGTAAAGCTAGCTAGTAAGATATTGAATGATAAGATATGTGCAGGAAGTGGGTGCACTCATCTTTGACAAAGTACTTTGCGGGATTCTTCCAAGTTTGCAGGGCCTTTGGATTGAAGGAGTGGAAGGCTCTAGTTTGAGTTTCCAACATATTCAATCTACTTCTACCAGAACAATTTCTCTCTACAATACACCAAGAGTGCTCCATAGCCGAATATCTCTTTACATCGGACACTCTTTTCTCCTTTTCTCAACAAGTTCTAAAATTTCATTTTTGGTTACCATTACATGCATAGCTAGATCTGATTTATCATATTAATATTCAAAGTTTTATCTTGCATGTGTAGGAAGTGGGTGCACCCATCTTTGACAAAGTACTTTGCGGGATTCTTCCAAGTTTGCAGGGCCTTTGGATTGAAGGAGTGGAAGGCTCTAGTTTGAGTTTCTAGAGAATTAGTTTAGTTTAGTTTAGATATTTTAGAGGATTGAAAGTTAGTTTAGTTTCAAGAGATTTTATCTTCATATCTAGAATTCTAAGTGCCATTGGTTTGCTATCGTAAACAGCAAACCAAAGACCCTAAAGAAACAAACTTTCTAGCTTGCTTTCCTTAGCTAATTTTTGTTTGTTTTCATAATTTTAACAATTTTTTGTACTTTTGTAACATTGTCCAAAGACACTTCTAAAATGTTTTTGGGCATCTTTTAGCATTGTTTGCGTGTTGTTTTCTGCAGGTTGGCGAACAGATAGGAGGAGACTATGTCCGTTTTGGGCGGATTTGGACTATCCGGGACCCTCGGGAGTACCTCTTTCATCAACAAACTCATTGAAAACTTGTAAAGACCTGTGATATATCTTAATGAATGATCACAAGTCATTCTAAAAAAAAGATTTTGTAACCAAGATTAATAAAATCAGTGGGCTATGTGCACCGATCTTTGACAAAGTACTTTGCAAGATTCTTCCAAGTTTGCAGGGGCTTTGGATTGAAGGAGTGGAAGGCTCTAGTTTGAGTTTCTAGAGAATTAGTTTAGTTTAGTTTAGGATATTTTAGAAAAGATTGAAAGAGACGTGAAATGCTGAAACCAAAGACCCTAAAGAAACAAACTTTCTAGCTTTTCTTTGTTTCTCTCCTTATTAATTTCTTTTACTTGTTTTCATAATTTTAACAATTTTTTGTACTTTTGTAACATTGTCCAAAGACACTTCTAAAATGTTTTTGGGCACTTTTGTATTGCCATGTGGTTACTGTGCTGGGCTAACGATAGGAGGAGTATCTTCATGTCCGCTTTGCTTGATTTGGACTATCCTGACCTCAGAGTACCTCTTCATCAACAAACCTGTATTTGAAAATCCCAAAGACCTTATGATATATCTTAATTGAATGATCACAAGCTTGTATTCCTAAAAGATTTTGCACCAAGATTAATAAAATCAAGCAATACAGGCTATTGCCTCGGGCTTCAGGTATAGTTAAGTAGCCTAGCTACAGAGTCAAACCATGTAGTTGTGAGCTTCCCTCACCCAGACTGCCACCTCTGGTTTTGGGGGCTCTTTCTTATTCAGGTATGGTGGCTAATCCCAAGGGAGACGTCCCTAGTAATCTGGGGTATTGAAAGGAAAAGGATCAAGAGATTAAGGCTCAAAAGGTCAAAGTAGGTTTTCCTTTCACAGATTACTGCCAAGAAGATAGTCAAAATGAAGGTATTCCACAGAACAGGCACTTGTTTGCGAGACAAGGCAAATAAAACTAAAATGTGCAACAGTGGTTAGTACTTCATAAACTAATGACTATCTTTATTATAAATGAGCACATATAGCAGTAATTATTGACGAAGTCAATGATTGCAAAAAAATGACTATGGCTTATAATATCACTTGTCAATAAACACTGGAGATGATGTAACATTCAAAGCATATAATCAATCTTTAAATTATCAATAAATATCATCACTTGCTCATTCAATACAAGAATGCTGCGTCACTATACTAGAGGTGACGTCAGCCTAGTTCTAGAGTTAGTTTGATAGGCAAAGAGGTGGACGTTTTGCAAATTAGCCAATGAAAATACTCAACACTTCAATGTCTATTGCTAGATGACTAAGCCACAACGTTTC
>SNQJ01S0064412.1:0-38982 GCA_010110895.2 Picea sitchensis
CTACTATTAAAAGTATTCCAAAGCTAGAATCACAATATAGAAATCCTTCTATCTCATCCTTTTTGAGCTACACAAAATGGCACTATCATATTTTCAGTCATGCTTTTAATCTCCTGTTGATACCCAATCATGATTGACCAAAACGATCCATCAACAAACCATGCCTTGCATCCAACCATAGGTTATAATAAACCTGTTTTCATTTTTAGATATGCTTATTCACTACCCTATATATTACAACACCACTTGTGCATCAAGAAATTTTATCTATCAATCCTCTTAGTAAGAGGAGTTATGCACATAGGGATTATACCCTTTTTAACAACAATCATATTTGCCAGGGCTCCAACAACCCATCATTACAACAACCAGTTCATTCATTCTCTGAACCTAAGCATTCCTTAACAAGATTCTTCCATTTCACATTCAAATTCAACCCTTAATGATTATCATCACAATCCCACTCCTATAGAAGTTTCTCATTTCATATATATAGCTATATAATTTGGTTCCATACAAAAATACTTATTACTTATATTTATTGGCCACATATAAGTGTATTGGCATGAAAGACAAATGTATATGTAAAATTATCTTGGTCCAAAAGGATCACATGTATAAAAATAAATATTAATACTCAAATTCACTTTGTTCTGTAAAAAAAATTCACATTATTTATATCTATTGACCACATATAGGGGTTACTGACATGTAAAACAAATAAATATGTAATGTTGTCATGGCATAAAACATCACACATATAAGAAGAACTTGGATTGTTTTTTCAAGGAAATCTTCATGGAAAACCCTTTGAGTACTTCCCCATGATTCATGGATGGTAAATGGGGTAAATATTCAACCTTGATTATGGGGCCTAACCCCAAGGGGATCAAGAGAGTCGTATAATAAGAACTTGGATACTTACATTCCCTTTGGCACTTGGGTTTCCATTCTTCACATGCAATGATGTCTCCATTCCGTTTAACACATATGACTCTCACGGATTGAGTGGAATGATGTTGTAACTTGTAGAAGGAATGAAACTACATGTGGAGGGTGGGAGAACCTCTCAAAACTCAACATCAATTCATACATTCAAATATTAATTTAAAAAATAAATTATTTTTTTAGTTCCTTGAAATTTTAAACAGATCACTTATTATAGATTTCACTGTTAATTTTACATGTGAACCATGGAAACTCATAGTAATGCTTAATTGGTCTTATGTATACAAATAAAAAAATCCATATTCATGGCTTGTCATCACCAAACTCAGGCCTCCAATTATTTCTCCCATTTGTAAATGAATGGAATTACACATGACATTTCACAATATTTTTGAGCTACATGTTTGGGAGAGGGATTGGAATCCTTGTAAGAAGACATTTGATGCCATTTAATTTACAATGAATGTTTTAAGTTTAGTTTCAATTGTAGTATTAAGGTTTATAGTTATTTTTTAAGTAATAGTGTACGTAAAATAGTCAGTTTTGAGAGGTCTATGCTTCTTACTCTGAAGATGCAATGTGATTTGCAACCACAAAACGACGAAAAAAATAATTGAATTTGGGAAAAGAATATTTGGAGAAACCATTATTACAAATGTTAAATATTTAAAAAAACTAGCACATTGTAATTGCAATAGAAAATTTGAATATGTAGTGGATAATTTTTTAGATATAGAAGGAAGAAATCACCGTGAGATAACCATGAAGCCCAAGTGTAGTTTTCTCTTGAACATATAATTACTGCAATGTTGAGCATAATATCTACACAAAGGATACCTTACTCCTCCAATGTATTAGGCATATACATATAATATATTTATGGTTATTCCTTGTATAGATAGTTGTGTTTGATAGTTTTTCATGAAACCTGAAATAACACTTTATATTTTATAATTTGATCTCTCTTACTTCATACTACTATGTCATTATCTCCCCATCTCTCTTGTAAACATGATAAAATTTTCTGAGCTTGAACACTTGAGTATAGTATGATGAAGGTATCTAGCAATCACTCACACCGACCTTCAAACATTTTAAGCCATAAGATGCATGCTCAAGGATAACCAAGTTATGGACACAGTAAACCCATGATTGGCAACAAATGCCAATCAATTCTTATTGTTACAATTATGGAGTTGAGAAATTAAATAAACATCTCTAATAGGATAGATGGATTGTTTCACATTAAACATTTTTGAAATTTTCATTATTTATCCCTTTTGTTAGTTATATATATATATATATATATACCACTTAGTATTTGTTGGTGCAAGTCTGCAATAAAGGTGAGCAAACTTGCAAATCTAGAAGTTGCACTAGATCACATACAAAAATGGATATAAGGAATATAAAACCTGCACTAGATCACATACAAAAATGGATATAAGGAATATAAAACCTACTTTAAAAATAGATCCACATTACCATAAAACCTAATCTATCATGAAAAGAAATAAAATAAAGAAAATGTTAGGTTCAAAATGAAATAGATACATCTAAAAAATGTGAATAAAATATGTATCCAATGGAAAGAATAGTACAATAAAAATTATGGAGATAAACTTTTAACATCTGAATTCACTGGAGGCCTCTTCATGGGAGGGTATTTTTTCTTTCCGAAGTGTGTGGTTGTAGGCTATAGTTATCCTCTTTTGTGGCTGAAAGTGACAGTGAAATGTGGCCAATGAGTTCTAAGGGAATTTCAACAACACTTAGTTACTTTCAATGAGGGATGATATGGAAAATGGGGAAACCTATTGAATTTATAAGAAAAACAGTGTTTATCCTTGATAGGGTTAAAATAATAATATGATTATTTGACCATATCAATTTTAACCATTACTTTTAATTTTTCCTTTTTTGGATAATTTTAAGTGGAAAAAGTCATAAAAGTGTTTTATAATTTTATCAAATGAAAATAACTTTAGGAAAAGTGGTTTCCTAAGCCATTTTAGTGAAAAATGATATTAAAGTGGGTGTAAAAATAGGATACTCATACTATGCATGGTGTATTTAGGTAATCCTAACAATTTTTACTAGATGAGCTATTTTTTTTGTGACAATAGATGACCCCTAATGTATGAGGTTAGGAGTACATCATATGAAAGAAATACATTATATTTTTATTTCATGGATAAATGATTCAAACTAAGAGGGAGAGGAATGCCATGGGAAAGAGGACCAATAGTGTGGTTGTTGTAGAGGGTCAGTTTGCGTTTTTTCAATAACAAGAGTCAATAAAACAACTTAAATACTTAAAAATCAAAATTTGAATAACGAGACACTACAAAAAATGTAACTTTACATGCTTTCCATGTTCGGGCTAAAATAGGTTCAAATGCCAACACATATTCACTATCATGATATGTGAAAAACATTAAAATAAAAACACTAGATATTTTGTTGTCCACTTGTCGAAATAAGATAACTCTTTTGATAAATAAAAAATTATTATCATTGCCTATATTGATAAAATACCAAAATGACATGCAACATTCTATTGATGCATTTAAATCCATTGATGAAAGGGGATCTCTATGTGATGGAGGAACAACATTGGATACCAACTAAACATGTGAAAAAATGTTAAAATATAATAAAACATTATTTGTAAAATATTAAATATATAAGAAAATATGTGAATATTAATGGACTTACATATTAAAGGAATCCATGAGTAAGAAACTTAGAGTAAGGCTATTAGAAGGTTATATCACAAGATGTGCATTGATGTGGGAGTATATGATGCCTTGTAGCCCTAGCTTGTGAGGTGCTAGAAGACTCCTCTCTACCATGAAAAATGTTATATTACTCCTCCATACCATGATGATTCCTCCCTACCATGAGAAGTATCAAACGACTAACCCCTACCATGATATGTAATAACGACCCCTCCATGGATGTGCCTTTGGTCGCATTGTTCTCAACAAATGTACCATGGTATACCAATGTTTGTGACAACTATAACATTGTGACTTGTGTGTTATCAAGAAAACTAGGTGCAAGAGGATATAAGTGGGGAGGATTTTGAGGGAAAGGAGTGTGACATACATGGTTCATATCATTCCTAGCATTATGTGTATCTCAAGGCATGTATCGTCCAACTCCTTGAAACTCTAAACTATTAAAATAGTTGACAAGTTTATGCAGGATAAACTTAGCATAATAGTTTTTAAGGAAGTACAATTGCATGTCTTTATTGTTGTGAGGGTATTAATCAAACACTAGGTACCATCAATCCATTCAGCTATCCTTAATATTTGGTTCTACGCACCAATAATTGGAAATATGTGGTCTATAGTTTTAAGAATCAAGATGGTTCTAAGGTCTTAAAACATGTGAAACATCTTGTTGTTTTATATTTTTAATTTTTCACACCTTGATAACTAATACCATCTACATAAAAATAAATTTTCACCTCCTTATAATAACTAAAGTTGTATAATTCTCCCTAGGCATTGACAATCATGTCAATTATAGAGTCAAGTGTTTGACCAATAAAGTGATGGAAATGGTATCCCTCTCTAAACATAGAACATAGAGGCCTCAAATATGCCAATTTCACCAATATTTCAACATTCCAATCTTGAGGAGGGTTAGGACTTCAATATTCTTGATTTCCCATTTTTTCCTCTTCAATTGAAGGGTTTTGGTTTTCATTTCTAAGCTCAAGGGTTTAGGGGTTTCATTTTTATAATTAGGATTTTCAAAGTTTGGGTTTTAAGGATTCATAAAAAATAAAACAATATCCTTTTTTATGACACATAATGTTTTCACTAAACTCAAAACTTCATTATAGTTACAACAAGAAAAAAAAAATGAAGGATATTATGAAGAATAATACCAAAAAATTACTACCATAGCAATGTTTCCCAATGGATATAATTGTGTGATGTTGTCAATTAGGGTGGATCAATGCTTGCTTGAATAGTCTTGTCACTGAGGAGGTGGTGGAGTGGTGTTATCCAAATCACATTTGTGTGTTTTCTCCCAAGATTTCTCTTCCACTACCACATTTTAATGAGACAATTAAGTGTCCCTATGCATGCTTATTTATTTATTTTTAATAATAGCATAACACATATGAATTATGTTAGGGTCCTACCCTAACCTCCCCAATTTAGGATACCTAGGAGTTAGTAAATAATGTATGTGGACATGTTATTTCAATAAGGCCCATTATACAGTACTAGATAGTTATAATATAAATGAATCCACTTTATATGGCCCACTAGGTAATTGGTACCCATTTAAAGTGATGGAACCACAATTAGTTAAGCTTTTTATATTGAGAATATATTTAAAGAGATAGAAGACCATGTAATGTTTTTTCACGTGTTGTTGTATTTGGATATTTTCTTAGTGAATGTAAAACCAACTTAAGAGGAAAGTGAACATTTCTTTATTTATTTCTTCTACAATTATATTTTCTTTATACCTAGTTGTGTTTCAAGTTCAAAGGTTAAAGAACACTGGAAGTAGTATTAGAGATCTTTCATGAGGCAATAGACCTATGGATTTTAGAAATAAAATATTAGGTGTAAATATGTGTTCTGACATCTTTAAATAACACATGTATCTCTTGTTTGATGGTTAAAGCTGAGGTTGGGGAAGAATACACTTAGAAAATACAAATCATTTGACCTAGTTGGACACCCTAAGTTGCAACCATTGTTGTTACCCTTTTGAGTAGTACTGTATGATATAATTCTTTTATGTGGAATTGTATTATACATACCTGGAGTATATCAAAAACACTTTAAGAAAACTTGAAACTAGCCTTATATAAACTTGTGGTTGTCTTGTTGCTATAGTACATTGATAACAACACTCAAGGAGATTAGTCTCATGACCAAGGTATCAGGTAGTATAACTAAGGGTATGGTCTATCCTCCTTAGTTGGTGCTGTAAAAGGATTTGTAGAATATTATTGTTGGAAACCCTTTAGTATATTAGAGATCTATAACATTCAACACTCCTCTTTAATTAGAACCCTACAAATCCTAACCTATGTAGTTGGCCAACAAAATTCCTACATCTTTGCATCTAGAATGAATTTGTAAATTTGTTAGTGTAGTAATATTCATTAGGGAGTAATAATCTTACCATATTTAAAATAAAATATGGATTCTTCCAACACCATTATTGGATACCTATATCAAAATATTCCTTATGTCATATTGATCACTTGGGTCTACCTCAACATTAAAATTGTTTGTGTGGACATGATAGTACAATGATTTATGTCATATTTGAAAATTATCCTTTCAAGCCACTAATCATAGTGAGATAATTTGGGAATAACAATTTGATAAAATCTTAGGTGGTCACATGGTTTAAAATCACAACATGGAATACATAGATAACCAAAACTAGGACCCACCCACTAAGAACCAACCAATTGCAACCAAGGTTTCTATAATTGAGTCTTCACTCAATGATATGTCCACCACAATAAATATATAAGGAAAGGTTTCAAAGGTTTTAGGTGCCCACTTAGGTATCCATGTACCATATCCAAACATGAATCCAACCAATGAGGAATCCCCAACAAACGAAGTGTAGGACACTCACATGCTCTTTTTCGATAGCCCCTTTAAGGATCACAATTCATGGAACCACTTTCTAAAGGTCAACATGAAAAAATTCAATGGTTATGATCCTTTAAGGTGGGTTACTGAAATGGAACACTATTTCTCTCTCCATGGAATTATTGATGACCTAAAGAAAATAAAAGTGGGGTTATTGTATTTGGATTTAGAATGTTAATAGTGGCGAAAATGGTATAAGAAATCTTATGGAGGGTACATTGCTTGGATCCAATTTATGAAGGTCCTTATGCGTGTTTTGAACACGAAACTCACTATTTTGGATGACTAAAAAAATTACACCAAACAAGCACCATTATTGCCTATATTGTTTCCTTTAAGCAATCGGAAATCCACATAGAGGGCCTATCTAATTCATTTTTTAAAGAATGTTTCATCAATGTCTCAAGGAATAAATTAGAGTACACATCATGATGTAGCACCCCAAAACATGGTTTGTATATTGTGAATGAGTTAAATAATATGATATGATGATCAATGCCCAAACCAAGAGACCTTTATTCACTACAACTACACCCATTTGTCCAACTCACAGCTAGAGATAATCCACAATTTATCTCAAGATATGGTAGAACACCAACAACTCCACCTTTTCTATAGTCTTGATGAGTGATATTTCAAAAGGGAACAAATGTAAAGAAAACAAATTATTCCAAATGGATGTATCCCCACAAGAAAACTCAAAATACATATCCTTTGAAGGCACTCCTAACACCATTTTGGATGATGTCATCACTCTTGTGGACTAGGAAATCACTTTGTAAGATCCTTTTGAGGAGCCCCAAATTTATTTCCATGCCTTATTCATCTTATTGACACCCAAAACATTGAAGTTGAATGGTTATATCAATAATTGCAAATCAATTGTATTTATTGATTGTGGAAACACCCACAATTTTATTCTTAGAAGAGTGGTCAAGGAAACACATTGTTATGCCCATCCTATATCTAATATTTAAATTATTATTTCCAATAGTGGTATCATGAAATTTGGTGGTCGATGTGAAATGTGGAACTCCAAATGGGTGAGTATAATCTCAAAAATCACAAGTTTTCTATTGAAATGGGTGGTTACGATCAATGATCAAATTTGAAAGGTTGGTCTTAATTTTAGCTAGAAGGGCATATATTCATGCATCCCTTTCATTATGAAAATATTTAAAAAAAATTACATTTCAATTGACAATAATAAATTTACTACACCCTTTATAAGAAAAATGTGATAAATACAATATTACATTTCCAATCAATTTTATGCTTAGTAGAGAAATTCGTAAATCCAAAATATCAACTTAACATTCAAAAAGATGCAAGAAAAATATCACCTTAACATTATCAAAGAACATATTCAAAGATCGTAATCTCAATTGTAAAAGATTTTTTTATATATTTAAATATGATTCCAAATATTTTGTTTCTTACACTAGAGAAAATGCATGCCATTGTAGCGTTTTTTCCACATAATTATTTTTTTTTGTTTGTTAATTTGTGTGAGACCTGTTGGATACACGATTAACCTATGGCTTGAGAAACCGCGACTCAGGGGCATCTAAGCCGTCAAAATCACCTGGGGATCGCACCCGGCCTGAGCCACACCAACCCTTAACATGGTTGGATTTTTTGTCCCCGCAGGTTTCGAACCGGTGACTTTAACATCATGGAGTGGCTTAACAACACACTCCGTCACCGACTGTCCTACACCGCGGGGAATTAAAAGTTGAAGGACATGGGGGTGGCCTTTGATCCACTTATGTGTGCATGGGTCACGATACCATTTATTATAGTATCTCTGGGTGCAACCACACGTTCGACCACTACCTCAAGGTGTCCCCATGGCTCCAGGTAAATCCCTCACGAGAATTGAACCTTGCCCAACAGTGAAAAACTCCTCGCTTTCCACCATTGGATCCAACCCCTTTGGGCTTTTTCCACATAATTATTAAGACGATTAACAATACATATTTTTTAGTGTCCCTATTGTATATAAAACCACAAACATGTGAGAGAATTATTGAATGAATCTAAAAACATATATTTGTGATCCCTCAAAGAAATAAAGAAGTCATTTTTGTTGGACTATGATTGTCGTTAGACCAAAACTCACAAGCATTAGTCTCTTCCACAATCACTATAGTTAGGATCAATGAGAGGGGGTTAAACCATGTCACAAAACTCGTGGGAGGTGCTAAACCCAATGTCCAACAATCTCTCCCCCCGATGTTTGTCTGGTGATTTTTAAAATCGAGACATGTTGCTCTGATACCATTTGTTGGACTACGATTTCTGCTAGACCAAAACCTGCAGGAATTAGTCTCTACCATAATCGTTGAAGTTGGGATACAAAAGAGAGGGTTAATCCATGTCGTGAAACTTGCAGGAAGCGTTGAACCCAATGTCCAACAATTTCATCATTCTACCTCTTCTTAATCATTATTTAATTGGTTGCAACAATAGAAATAGTGAAATCTAAATTTGGATGACCCATAAGCTTTCCAAATAAAGCATGCAAAAGATTTCAAAAAGAGAAGTAGATGCTCCACAAATCTGGAGCCCTTCACTATTGAAGCCCTTCACTATTGCAGACAACAGTGAACACATGAACCTACAACATAGTATAAAATCCATAATGAAATACTGGCACAATTCAAATCCAACAAGAATTCAAATAATATTGAAGAAAAATGCTCCACAAATCTAGTTAAATAACAAAGGGCCTTACAACAAATTCTAGATAATTTAGGATGAAAGTAATTCCAAGTTCCTGGGCATGCTATGAATGGTTCAAAATAAGGGCAATATCAACATAATTCAAATCATTGAAATCAAACATAGAATTTTTTTGAATAATAAGTTCGATGATACAAAAAGAGTACAAATATGTTTGATATTTCAACAAAGAACAAACACATTGACTAGAACTTTGAAGGAAATGTAGAGAATTGATGATGACAATACCATAATGGTTTTGGTGATTCCATGGATGATTTGAGAAAATATATTGGTAATATTAACTGATATTCCAAAAACAAATAGGGAATGTAACTTTAATTTCCCTCTAACACACGCCGAGTGCTATATGCCAATTATCTTCCATCACATTAATGAAATTTGGTATGGTATAACAACACTATTATTGAGTAAATAAAGGCCCTCATAGTAAAAACAAATTTCCAGACAAGATCAAGTTCAACATTTATTCATTTTCCATTCAAATATGATATGATATCTAGATCCTACTCAGAAATGTATGTGTTATTTGTCCAAAAATTACATAATTAATATAGTGTGAAAGATAGGTCATTTTATTTTCTATTCATTCCTTATTTTCACCATTAATATTAAAATTCTACATGATATAATGCATTTACTATGCATATACTTCTAAAGTATGCATCACTTCACCCGCCACTAGAGCCCTTTCTTTGAAACTCGAACATAAGTTGCAACATAAACAAAATTATCCATGGATGCGTCACTCACCAAATACATATAATGATGGGAAGTTTCAAGAATATCCCTTCTTATGAAAATGCAATATGCACCTTGCACTTCTTCAAAAATGGGTAAAAATGAAAATGATTATTTTTTGGATGGCCAGTTTTTTAATGACACTTCTGAGATGTCTTGGGAGCCTTTTGAAATGTTGTGAAAAGTCAATTTTAATCCTTGTTTGCGATGTATTTATTCAATTAGAATGGATACATGCTTTAGGACCTATCACCATGAATTTCAAGGATCTATAGATGAGATTCACTAAGGAAGGGTACATACATAACCTCAAAGGGATTACATAAAGTTACCTTGAAATTATCACCTCTCGTCTCATGGAGAATATATTGAAGGAAGGCCACTTAGGAATTGTTGCACAGTTCAATGCCATACAAGAAATGGATGCTCCACATCCCCTAGAAGATTCACTGTGATTTGCAGTTGGTCGTCTCTAAACATGAACATGTATTTCAAATGATCCAAGGTTTACCACCTTCATGAGGGGAGAATTACCATGTTATTTCATTGTTTCCCGATAGTATACCATCCAATGTGCATCCTTATGGGAACCCATTTTCACATAAGAATAAAATTGAAAAGATCATTCAAGAGATCTTGGAGGTTGGATTCATATGTCCTAGTATCAATCTCTACTCATCATTAATGGTTATGGTATTAAATAAGGAAGGTAATTGGTTCATGTGTCCTAATTTTAGGGCTCTCAATAAGTTAACTGAGAAATAAATATTCCCCATCCTAGTTGTTGATGATCTCTTGGATGAAATTCAGGGAGCTAAAATTTTCACCAAAATTTACATGTGTTCCAACTACCACCAAATACAATTAAAAAATGTATACATCCCAAATAAAATATTATACACATATGATGGCCACTATGATTTTTTAGTGATTCCCTTTGTCCTTTGCAATTATCCATCCACCTTCCAAGGCCTTATGAACAATTTATTTTGACCCTTTCTATGCAGTTTTGTGTTGGTCTTCTTTGATGATATCTTGATCTATAACAAAACCTAGGATTCCAACATAGAGCATGTTGATAGAGACTTGAAACTCCCAAGGGACCCCCAACTATTCCTGAAATGCTCCAAATGTTCCTTTAGGGATTCAGAGGTTCAATACTTGGGTGATATTATTATACAAGATGGAGTATGAGTAGATCCCAAGAAAGTTGCATCTATGCAAGCGTGGCCTCAAACCAAGATATTAAATATCCTATATGAGTCCTTATGACTTATTGGATACTATAGACATTTTGTATAAAATTATGGTTTTTTTCCCCCTTGACATCACTTATAAAAAAGAATGTCTTTATATGGAGTGAGGAAACTAAAAAATCCTTCTCATCTTTGAAGGATTCCATGTGCAGTACTCCAATTTTAGTAGTTCCAGATTTTACTAAGATTTTTTTCCTAGAATTTGATGCCATGAGTAGAGGTCTTTGTGTAGTTTTGATGCAAGAATGGAAACCATTGGAATTCACTAGCAAGTATTCGTCTGACTGCAATTTAGGTAAATCCACACATAAGAAAGAGATTATGTCCATCCTTCATGCGGTGGAGACTTGGCATATATATCTCATAGGGTGGAATTTCTAGATCAAGACATACCATCTTAGTATAAAGTACATTCTAGAAAAATGTTATCATCATGAGAGTAACATAAGTGTATCACCAAGATGTTGGGGTATAATTATGAGATTATCTATAATAAGGGTAAATAAAATGACAGGCTAGAAATGAATAACTCCACAAACTGAATTTCATTTCATTAGAGTGATACATACATTAATACCATGAGAAGTGACATTTGGTTTCAGCTTAGAAGATGTCTGAATGACTCTTCATATTCAATTATGACTCTTCATATTTCTCCTAAACTAATATTTACAATATACCATAATCCCAAATATTAGGTACCTAACATCCCCTCCTTAATTTGGAAGGGTGTTTGTAAGTCCAGACATCTTTCTGAACTTTTCAAACTTTTCTCTCCCAGGCACTTTGGTGAAGATGTTTGTAGTTTGCTCACTTGTGGAACCATGTATCAGTTGAATGGTATTAGCCTCTACATGATGTTGAATTAGATGGAACTTCATGTTGATGTTCTTTTTTCAATCATGTAATCTAGGATTCTTTTCCAACTTGATTGAAGAAGTGTTGTCAATCAAAAGTGGAGTGGGTAACACACCCCACTACCTAAGTGCCTCCAAAACTCACCTTCCGGAGACAATTTCAAAATTCTAATACCTTTCTTATGAAAAACATGAACACAATAATGTAAATGAAATAACAGGAAACATGCATGACTGAAATATAAAGCATAACTAGCCATGCAAAACAATTAACAACAACTAGCATGTCTCAAACATATCACAAAGATAAATAAAATACATAGTGGAATAAAATCACAGAGAAACATAGAGAGACTTATCTTTTAAAAGAGTTTCACAAAATGGTTGAAGAAATAGGACATTCCACCCAACCTTAGACATTTTTTTTCTACATTTAACCAATGGGTCACCCCTGATCCAAGGCTATAAATCCACAAGGATGGGTCCTAGGATAACTCTACTTTTCCCAAAACCATTCTAGAAAATAAAATCTCATAGTTTCTTAACCATACAAAAATCCTACTTTACTAGCTATATTTTCCATCAACCTACACAACCCAAGAGAATGAACCCCCTTCACTACCACATAGTCCCTTAGGCAGTTCACCTCAATCTAAGGTTCCAATTCTATTGGTAAGGAAATCACAATTCTAGAAACTCCCAATATTCACATGAGTTGTAGATAGTCTTGGAATTAGTGTCATCATTCTCATGCACATGGGAGTCAAATATTTGTTGTAACACTAATAGTTCCTACAACAAATATCCATGGATCACTACCTCCAACAACTTGTCTCCCCATGCCCATAACTAAATCCAATGTGATAAAGAAGGAAAGTAATGATGAATAAGAATCAGGTGGCTAGAGTGAATCAACAACCCCAAAAATGAAGAAAAAACAATCATGCAACCCCCAAACAACCAACAAGTAAGGTTTATATAGTTTTCAAGGAACAACGTGGCTTCTCCCAGAGACTCACATGACCCTTCCCTTGTTCATTAAAATAAATAGTAAGAATAAAATTACAAAAATATAAAGACTCAAACCCTTAGCCCCCCTATCGTGGAATAATACCCCCCTATAACTCTTGTACTTGTGCATCTCATAGATATCGATGTAATTATTATTAAAAATATTCAAAGTATCACATTTCCTAGGATATTCATCCTTTTCAATTATTTAGGTACTTCGGCTTCTCATCAATAAAAAAAATACGTTATTAATTTAGGGACTCAAAACCGGGGTATTTTATTTCCCTCTCTTTTATTTTGGCATTATCCTTAGTGCATATACAAAAGAGAAATCAAAATTTCAAAGGTATTAAAAAACTTGCAATTACTCTACCCACATAACATCTTAATTATCCCAAGTAGCATCTTTAGGACCATAGTAGGTCCAGTGAACATTTACCAATTATATGACACAATTTTGAAGCACCTTGACCTTTATGTCCAATATGAACACTTACTAGTCTTGAAAATATCGTTCTGGCTCCATCTGAATAAAATTCCAATAAATAAAATGGTTAGGATCATGACCACACTTCTTCAACAAAGAGAAATGAAACACATTATGCACATGCATGGAAGTAGGAAACACAAGCATGACAATGCAACTGGCCCTATTTTGTCCAATATCTCAAATGGACCATAGAATCTGGCTTCTAACTTCATACAACCACCCAACTTAAATTATCTCTTCTTGGGATTCACTTTTAGGAGTACATTCTCTCCCACTTTAAATTCTCTATATTTCATGTTCTTATCTACATAACTCTCCTATCTATCTTGTGTTGATTTCAAATTCTTCTTAATCTTGACCATCTATTCTTCCATATCCTTGCGAAATTTGATCCCAAGTATTAATTTGTCTACTGGGTTGTCCCAAATCACTGGAGTATTGCATTTTATACCATACACAACATCAAAATTGCTCATCTTCGATGAAGATTAATACCCATTATTGTAGGAAAAATCAACCAAATGAAAGTAATCTTCCCACTTAGATCGCTTATCCATGACATAAGTTCTCAACATGTATTCAATTACTTAATTGATTCTCTTTGTTTTCCCATATGAGTATGGATGGTTATTGGTCCTGAAATATGCTAAGTTATAAAGTTTCTCTCTCTCTCTCTCTCTCTCTCTCCCTCTCTCTCTCTCTCTCTCTCTCCCTCTCTCTCTCTCTCTTGTATATTCGTTCCTACACTTATATTTTTTTTGAATTTTTGGCGGATTCAT
The DNA here is from genome assembly GCA_010110895.2 of Picea sitchensis. Taxonomy (NCBI): domain Eukaryota; kingdom Viridiplantae; phylum Streptophyta; class Pinopsida; order Pinales; family Pinaceae; genus Picea; species Picea sitchensis. The sequence continues at coordinate 14,479 of SNQJ01S0064412.1, forward strand.
GAGTCCTTTTGTAACTTTTTCCATCCCCAAAGTGAACCATTCCATTCTTCCATAATCAAAATGCACCAATAATGTAGAATTCCCACTTAGAATTTTTGGAATTTTCTTCGTCTGTTGTGTAGATATTTTGACAAAGAGTTTGTTGATGTGGATATTTTATAGCTATAACTGATGATTTGATTTTTACAATAGTTTGAAACAATTGGAAACATGTGTGTGACATAGAACACTAACCCATATTGCTAGAATGACAAACATAGAATCAACATAAACATACACAATGGATTTGATTGCTCATTTATTTATTTAGTTCTGAACTGATATGTCAAATCAACAATTCACAATATGATCTTCACATTACACACCAAATAATAGAAGTCACCTTTGACCTGATTACCGATTATGGAGCTGGATGGAAGTAAATGAAGAGTACAACATACTACAAAGAGTACATGCATGTAATTGTGGGTGTATGCAGGAATGAAGTTAATAATGGAATTTATCGAAAAGAACATTGATAAGTCTAGCCCTATATACTGCAAATGTGCCCAATACAATCAACAAGTCATCCCCATGAACAATGGTTCTGTTGTAGGAGAAATCGATATTGGTGAAGGGAGAATCTTCCATGCATGTCAACTCATCCAGATCTGGAAATGTATTAATAGCCACAAAAGGGGTGCACTTCCCACACTAAAACTCTGTCTTCCATGCAAAATATCGATCCTCTAATAAAGGGTTTTCTCCCACACAATATTAACTCAAAGAATAGTAAGATGATGCTTCCTTTCACAAGAATATGGGCCCAACTATTACAGAATGTGCCCAGGATGAAGATATTGGGCCTCCACACAGATATTTCATCCTTCTTTAAGCAAGTCATCCACTATAATTCCCAACCCAGTTGCCACACAAATAAATTTGAATACAAACTAAATAAACTTGACTGTAAGGAGATTAAACTCGGTGGAAATGAAGTTTAATGAAAAGATTTGAAGTGATATCATCCTCAAATCTGACTAGGGTGTATATTTTCAACACCAAAACCAGAGATAAATGCAAAGGGTTTCCAAAAACCATAGACTCTCTTCTCAAGAGCTCTCAAATCTATTTTCCAAATGAGAAAATTCTAGAATCAGGAGAGACTCCTCATTTTACCCTTTTAATAATCACTTGAGTCTTTTCCCGCTCCCTTATTTATTTTATTTTATTAAAGTCACTTTAATTCCTCGATTTTTTTTTAGCCTAGGACCCATGTCCCCCTTTTTCCCAATTTAACTTTATAATGTTTTTCCTAGGAAAGTCATGTCCCCTTGGTCATTTTCCACCTTAGCGCATAGGAACTATTAGGGTAGCATAATTTCTCCCTTTTGACTCCTAAGCAGATGGGGACAATACAATCTTCCCTTCCCAATATTTTTTGTCCACAAGAAATTTCAATCCAATATGTTGGAGCACCTGTTCTCCTTCCCATGTAGTGTCCTCTATAAGAAGACATTTCCACTTAACTAGGTACTCTTTGATGGACCTACTCCTCAACTTCCACTCCTCAACCTCCAAAATTTCCTCTGGAACCAGAGTCAATTTCCGTTCTTCATATAGGGGTGGTAACTCTGTAGACATGGAGATATGTTTCCCTAATGACTTCTTTATACATGAGACATGGAAGACATTATGTATTTTGCATCCCTATGGAATCTCTAGTTCATATTCCACCTCTCCTATACACCTCGTGATCCTATAGAGACCATAAAATCTAGGCTTTAATTTGTCTTCCGCCTTCAATTTGAGTGATGATTTACTATAAGTTTGAAGGAATAGGTACACCAATTCCCCTACTTCAAAGATATGCTCCACATTTTTCCTTTATGCATAGATATTTTGATGATTATGAGTTATTTGCAAATTATCCTTTAGGGTCCATAGAATATTCTGACTCTCTTGTATCTAGTCCTTCGGCTTAGGCACCTGACTATATCCAAATATATGAACCAAAAAAGTGGGTGCATCATATCCATACAGGGCTCGGAAGGTGTCATCCCAATTGACATATGATAGGTGGTGTTGTAGCAATGCTCCCTTAAGTGTATCCATTTTATCTAGGATTTGTGATCGTCTGACACATAATTCCTCAGATAACATTCTAACCACTTATTCACTATCTTAGTCTGTCAATCAGTTTTAGGGTGGCAACTTGTTCTCTAGGTCAAATCCATACCTACCAGTCTGAATAGATCCTTCGAAAATACTCCCATGAATTTGCTATCACTATCACTGAAAATGGTCTTTGGTAACCCATGTAATCAGAATATGTTTATGAAGAATAAATCTTCTACTTGTGCTATTGAATACCTAGAGAGTATGGTGAAGAAGAATTCAAATGTCATGATCTTGTCAACCAACACATAGATACAGTCCTTCCCCTACACCCGGGGCAACCCAGTGATGAAATCCATAGAGATGATTTCCCATTTTTTTTCGGGGATGGGTAGTGGTTGAAGTAGTCTGGAAGGGTGAGTGTGCTCTACCTTGTTTTTTTGGAAAATGTTGCATTCTCTTACGAAACTCAACACATATGTCTTAATGCCCTTCTATGTAAATCTTTCTTGGATCTTCCTATAGGTTTTCAAGTATCCAGGGTGTCCTACCAATGGGGAACTGTGTGTTGCATGAATGATTTTTTACTTAATATGAGATCATGGTACAAGTTATATCATGTCTTTGTAGTAAATGATGTCATCAATGACTCCGTATCGATCATCTTATGTCTAAATTTCAAGGATCTCACAAGAAAACTAGTTCTTCGAATATTCTACCAACACAACATATTTCGAGTCAACTGAAATCTCCATGAGGGAGAGAGTGGGTGGTACCTTGGAAAGGGAATCAATTACTACATTGTTCTTACCCTTGAAATACTCAATCTCTAAATTGTAGGCTTGAATCTTTCTGATCCACTTTTTATGTCTCTCTCTCAATTCTCTCTACTCCATGAGGAACCTTAGGCTATTGTGATATGTCTTCACCCTAAACCTGTTCACCGTCAAGTATTGTTTGAATTTGTTCAATGCATGCATAATGACCAACATTTCCTTGTCATATATCGAATAATGCTGCTCATGCTCCTTAATTTTTCATCTCTCAAAATAAATGGGATGGTTGTTTTGCATTGACACATCTCCTATCCCAATCTTGAAAGCATCACACTCAAGCATGAATGGCTAAGTGAAATCTGGTAAGGCTAGCACAGGACAAGAGCTCATCACATTTTTCATCATCTCAAATGTCACCTGTTCCCCATCGAACCAAATGAAAGACCCTTTCTTAGTGATATTTGTAAGAGGTGTTGTCATCTGTGAGAACCCCTTAACAAATTTCCTGTAATAAGTGTCTAGGCCTAGTATGCTCTTCAGTTCTATCACATTCCTGTTGGTTGGCCACTTGATAATTTCCCTGATATTTTCTTGGTGTATATGAACCCAGTTTTCTCTGATCACATGTCCCAAATAAAGGATCCCAGTCATGTCAAAATCACATTTAGACTCCTTTGCGTAGAGTTGGCTTTCCTCCAAAATCCCCAATACTTCATCCAAATGCCTAAGATGTTCCTCCCAAGTCCTTCTATAAATAAGAATGTCATCAAATAATACCAACAAAAATTTCCACAACTTCTTATTGAACACATGGTTCATGAAAGAATGGAATGTACCAGGAGCATTGGTTATCCCAAATGATGTAACCAAGCACTCATAATTCCCATAATGGAATTAGAAAAAGGTCTTTGGAATGTCTTGTTCCTAAACCTTGATCTAGTGATACCTTGTACAAAGATCAATTTTGGAAAAATATTTTTCTCCCCTCAACTCATCGATCCTCAGAATCGGGTACCTGTTCTTTATGTCCGTATTGTTAAGGGATCGATAATCAATGCAAATTATCAAGGTGTCTTTCTTATTTTTGACCAATACTACCTAAGAAGCAAATGGACTAGAGCTAGGTCGAATGTGACCCATCTTGAGAAAATATTTGATAGTTTTCTCAATATCGTATTTGTAAGTTTTGGAATGTCGGTAGGGGTTGGTTATGATTTCTTGGACCCCTTATTCTAATTCTATAACATTCTCTAATCCTCTATCTGGAGGTACTCCTAGAGAAATGTCACCAAAAACCATTTGATGTTTATTAAGTCATACCTGAATATCATTTGGATGTTGTCGAGGGTGAGTTGGTGGCTCACTGTCAGAAATATAGCACTCAACTTCCCACTCTATATCTCCATGCCGCATCACTTCCTCCATGCCGTGTGATGACACTATCTTTGGTGGATACTGGTGCATTTCCCGTAAGACTACCTTTTCTCCATCTGGATCCATGAATTCCATTTCCATAGTCCTTTGATCAGTAGTGTATTTCCCAATGGAGTAAAGCCATTGAACTATGAGCACCAAATTAGTGTCTGAAACATCCACTACAAAGAAATTCCCCATGGTTATTTTCAAGTTGGGAATCCATCTAGTGCACTCCATCTAATCGCCACCTGATATGATCACTATGAATCCCTCAAACTCCTCCATCGAAATATCTCATATATCCACTAGAGCTACATCCATAAATTTGTTGGATGCCCCACTATCAATCAACAATTTAATTTTATGTCCCTATAGGACTCCTCGAACTATGAATGTGTGGTATCTAGGAAGTCCCTACATGGATGCCATAACAAGACCCTTAGATCTATCTTGTGATGTCTCCTCACCTGATGTTTGGTGTCCATGTTCTTGTTTCTTCTGCTCATCCTCATCATCACTATCATTTTCTTAATATACCTAAATATAATGAGCCTTGTTGGTCTTTTCTTTCCTGACACACTTCTACCCTAGTACCCACAACTCTTGACAACTAAAGCACAAATTTTTCCTCCTTAGTTCCTTTCTTGTTTCTTCATCTAACTTGGTCTTCCCATTCCAATCCCTATGAAAAAGTTTAGTTTCCTTGCTCTTATGTAGGAAAGTGGGTTTCAGAGGAAATCTTCTCTTAGGAACAACATCCTGCATGTCCCTAGTATGTCTAATCACATCCTACAAAGTGGTGGGTTTATAGGCCTTCACCCATCCATGTAATGGATATTCTATCTACTCAATGAAAAACATCACCAAGAATGCCTCAGATATGTATGTCACCATCACTGCTAATCTATGGAACTAAGAGATAAATTCCTTTGGGATAACTGTCTACTTGAGCTGAGCTAACTCTCAAAAATGGATCTATGGGTCTCTCATATCAAACCTTTCAATGATACTCTATGTGAAATTGAGATTTCAAGTGATTCCTGGATGACCCAATGTCACTAACCCATGTTACCACGATTCATGGGCCTCACCATATAAGTGTAAAGTATAAAATTTAATGGCATCAACTTCTATCATCTAATGTAGCTAGAAGTATGTGTCTAACTTCTACACCCAAGTCCTTGTTGAAAATTTTGAGGATCCATCAAAGTTTGCAATGGTGACTCTTCCAAGTGTCTTCTGAAGGTCCTGGTTGGGTGTCCTTTTATTTCCTCTGAGCTAGTTCTTCTGTTTAAGGTGGAAAAATTCAGTGAAATACATAATTTCCTGAAAGTCATCCCCCAACCTCATGTACTCCTCCAAATAGGTCAAATAAGAGTCATCCTGCTTTGCTGGCCCCTCCAGTGCTACCTCACCACTCAAGAACTGTATCATGGTGGGTTTGGTTTTCTTGGTGTACAAGTGAGGTTCGCTTTGCATGGTAGTACAAGAATGAATTCCTTCTCCATTGCTAGAGCCCTTTTCACTGTTCTGATTTTTTTTAGGTGGAACATCTATGGTGTTAAATTCTAACTGTCCCAAAAGGTCCATCATCAACTTTTGTCCCTTGTACAAATCATTCATCATCTAGAAAAGGCTTCCAATTCATGGGTCTCCCTCTTCCCCCATGTTCCCTTTCCTTTTTTTGACCATGAATGTGCTCCTTCCTCTTCACCCAACACCACTTCTTCTTCCCGTTCCAAGTGATTTTCTGAATCTCTATCCCTATGTCTCCTATAGGCGATGTTTTCCTCATCTTATGGTATCATTAATATGAATCAAACCACCCCTCAAACTACACAACTGCAAAGGACCATGCTTTGATACCACTGTAGAATTCCCACTCATAATTTTTGGAATTTCTTCGGCTATTGTGTAGGTATTTGAAAAAACAGTTTGATGTTGTGGATATTTTATAGGTATAATTGATGATTTATTTTGTACAATAGTTTTGTATCATTTGGAAACATGTGTGTGGCATATAACACTAACCCATAGTGCTAGAATGAAAAGCATAGAATCAACACAAACATACACAATGGATTTGATTGCTCATTTATTTCTTTAGTTCTAGACTGATATGTCAAAGTGACGATTCACAATATGATATTCACATTACAAAAAAAATAATGGAAGTCACTTATGAGCTGATTACTAATTATGGATTTGGATAGAAGTAACTGAAGAGTACAAAACAATACAGAGAGTACAAGCTTGTAATTGTGAGTGTATGCATCAATGAAGTTAATAATGAAATGTCTGAGAAAGAGAACTGATAAATCCAACCCTCTATACTGCAAATGCGCCCAATACAATCAACAAGTCATCCCCATGAAATTTGGTTTCGTTGTAGGAGAAATTGATATTGGTCAAGGGAGAATCTACCTAGCATGTCAACTTGTCCAAATCTGGAATGGTATTAACAACCAGAAAAGGGGAACACTTCCCACACTAAAACTATGTCTACCATGAAGAATATCGATCCTCTAATAAATGATTTTCTCCCACACAATAATAACTCAACACACAATAAGATATTTCTACCTTTCACAAGAATATGCACCCAGATATTACAAAATGTGCCCAGGATCAAGACACTCATCCTCCACACAGAGATTTCAACCTTCTTTAGGAAAGTCATCCACTATAATTCCCAACCCAACCGCCACACAAATAAATTCAACCACCATCTAAATAAACTCAACTACAAGGAGATTAAACTCAGTAGCAATGAATTTCAATGATGAAATATGAAGTGATCCCTTCCTCAAATTTAACTAGTGTGTATATTTTCAACACCAAAACTAGAGATAAATGCAAAGGGTTTCCAAAAAACCTAGACTCTCTTCTTAATAGATCTCAAATATATTTTCCAAATGAGAAAATTCCAGAATGAGAGACACCTTATTTTCCCCTTTTAATATTCACTTGAGTCTTTTCCCAATCACTTATTTATTTTATTTTATTAAAGTCACTTTAATGGCTCCTTCACTTTATAATTTAAAAGTGACTTTTTGTTAGCCTAGGATCCATGTCCCCCTTTTTCCCAACTTAAGTTTATATAGTTTTTCCTAGGCAAGTCATGTCCCCTTGGTCATTTTCCACCTTATCCCATGAGAATTATTACTCTAGCATAATTTCTCCCTTATGAATCCTAAGAGGATGGGGACATTACAGATACTTAGAATTTTCTTGAAATATTTCTTGGGGTCAAATATTTTCTTGCAATTCTAATTTTCCATCATCACCAAAATGCACATCTATCTTCCACCACCATCATTTTACACTATAATTAGAATATTTTTCTTCACAATAGAATGATTTTTTGTTCATATAATATCCAAAACTCCATGCATCCACTTCACAATACTTATTTTTCAGACTTCATTTCCCTCTCAATAGTCTAACACTTATCAATTTTATCTTTCCACCACATAAGTGGAGATATTTTCATAAGTATTTTGAAACCTTTTTCTTTCTGTCCATCTATCCGCTTTTGGGTACTTCGTCATTTTCAATAATTTCTACCATGAGTCCATGGGGTTCAGTCTGATTTGATAATCTCTTTTTATTTCTCATGTTCTCCACCACCCTGGGATAAATAATTATTCTTCTTGTCACATTCCCTGAGTAACATTAGATGCTAAATATTATGGAAAGTAACAAGTGGTCAAGTAACAAAGGAGATTTTATCGATACCATCCTTAATAAATTCAAATTAATTTCACCTTAATCATTCTTTCAAAATATTCATAGCTTCAAGGTTTAATATGTAAAAAGAAATATTGTACATAACTCACCAACTCTCTAAGCATGATGGCCAGAAGGCAAGAAAGATTTTGTTGAGATACTTTTAATACATTCGTGTGAGAAGATCCAAAATATCATTTATTAAGATATTATAAGTACTATTCTAGATTGTCTCCTCAAGAAATAAACATTAATGATATTCATATATCAGGGATTTCTCAGGCATGATGTATACCATAAGTGTTTGATGCTATAGAGCTCATTTCATGGTGCATAGACAAGTATGAAAAGAATCAAAGAATCATTCAATTGCAGGGATAGTCCCTAATTTCCCTTGGTCCATCTAATTTCAAAAATATGTTGAAGCTACCTGAACCGAAAATGACATTCAAAGTCAATGAAACTAAAAGTTTCTAAAGAATATAAATGGTAGTAAGGACCTATTGCCGCAATATATGAAAGACCCAAGGACAATGCCAGAGGATTTATCAATTATACAGGTCAATCAATTGAGAAAACCATATCAAGAAATGACATGAATTTTAGCTAGGGTTCTTGGGAAAGACTCAACTACTACAGTTCCTCATTTGTCTCTTTATATTTTATAATTTTCTATCCAATAAAAAGTGATTTTTGACTAGTCGAAAATTATCTCTTTTGAAATATCATTCTAGCTATCAAAATTTTGGAAGAACAAGAAATTATTTATGTTTGAATACTTAATATTTTCCATTCCATACTATCATGTATTTGAAGGTTTTCATGTAGAAAAACAAGTTAATTTCAAGTTAGACCTTGTTCACACATGGTACCTTGCTTCATGGAAGAAGAAGGAAATGTACTAGTTTTATGAAGTCTATGGTGCATTTGGTTCTTATTTCAAAAAACTTATATTTGGAAATGGTACTTCGAGACTATTATTGGATGAAACAAACCTTTTAGATAAAAGGGGAATTTTTGAGGCAAATGAAAATTACAACATCATTAGAGTTTTATTGTTTTCAAGAAGCCCCAATTTATCCTCCATTTAATTTTCTAGATAAAATGTTTGCAATATAGGTTTGCAGTCAGTACAATTTTTGGGCAAGTTTCTTTTATGAGAGAAATACAAATCAATTCACTTCCTTACCATGGAAAATTGTCAAAATTACACTAAAAAATGCTTCAAAAATTGAGGAATATGCTATCCAGTTTGACCAATATAATCTAAAGTTGGAAAATAAAATAAAAGGGTTTGACCCGAATAATTTTTTTATGAATCACCTCATGAGGATGATGCCATTGAAGACATGGAACTGGACACGAATATTGAATACATAGAATTTCCAGATGAAGAGCAAAGTATTTAGGAAAGTAAAGAAATTGCATTAGAGCTGGCAATGCAAGAACTCTTCTTCTATGAAGAAGAATACTTAACTCTTCACAATGATTTATTTGACAAATATTCTAGGAAGTTAGTTTTGGAAAGATTTAATTCGAAGGGAAAAAAGGTTCATGGAAAAACATATTCATAATTTGATTTGAGTGTTGTTTTACCATAAATAATTGAAAAAATTCATAGAGCTATCAATGATGCTCTAGATATGTCAGTGGATGAGATGGAATCAGATAATGTTGTGCTTAAAGAAAGGGTTAAAGAGATGAAATATTCTTTAATTCCACCCCCTATAATTGTAATTCCTATTGCCACTATTCAACCTAGGAAAAGTTACGAAAAAACACCATAATCAATCTCAAAGTTAAAGGGAGCATCAAGTATGCTTTTTGTGGTTAGAAATTATGTAGGAGAAAATATAAAAATAAGAATGTCTCTCATCTTAGAGGCATGGGATCTAGCAAGTAGCTTCATTTATTTGGGTTCTAGGATTACTAATTTAAGAGAGTACCTCTAGGCCGACCTAGAAAACATTGAGGGTTTTTACAAGAATGTTTTCATCGCATTTGTATTGAAAGTTTATGGAATAAGTGAAATGAAAAGGAAAAAGGAATATTTACGATCCCCTACACAAATTAACAAATTGAATCATGTTGGCTTAAAAGAATTAAATTTTTAAAAGAAATATTAGTTGATGTTGACACTTTAAGTGTCAAAAAAGTGGGAATTGTATTTCAAATTAATTTATTTATATTTATTAGGAACTATGAGAGAATTCCAAGATCCAAAACTAATTCTTAATTCCATCCTTATGATGATGGAGCAATTTCAAGAACACCTAGAAACATTGAAAGGTGTATCAACAAAAAAATTCAATAGTATGACTGAGTACATGGAACATGAAGTAGAAGCTATTTTATGTTAATAAAAATGAAGATATTGAAGACACACTTCACCAAATTTCAATTAATTTAAGATAATTAGAAGGTACATTATTTGATATCAAAGTCAGACAGAAAATAATCGTTCCACCAATGAGAGAATATATCGAAAATTGGTTAAAGCAAGATTTAATCAAAATAAATGAAAAAGATTAGGTGGAAGAGGTTGGTACTAGTCACGAAACTGCAATCCAAGACAATACAAAAGGAACATCAATAATAAAATATAGAGATATAACACCATCACAATGAATAAAATTGATCACATTCTTTTCCATTATTTTCTCTTCCTGTTCAGAAGTCATCTAGTTGTGTTTTATTTGTCCCAAGAAAACATAATCAATTTCTGATCACTTCTCTTTATCTTCCTTTTAGGTTCAACCATTTTTTGTTATTTCATTTTATGTTCCATGAGAACCCAATCCTAGTCTAACTATGGATGAATGCATTTTATTTTTTTAACACTATCAAAGACTATATTATTTTCTGAAAAAATCCTAGAGAACTACTTCAGGGATAAACTTTAATAATATATTTTGAACTCTGAGTTTTGAGCATGAGATATTTAAAGTTTTCCTATCATATTCTATCCTCTTTTAAATGAAAAGACTATTTTAAAGTTATCTCATATGTGAGCCTTTTATCTTTCTTTCCATGAATGTGATCATGAATATTGAGTATTGTGATGGATGTGAGATTTATTTTATCTTTTATGTAATTGTTATTTATTTATGTATAATATTTCTTCAAATATTATATTTATTTGGTGTATGAATATTATTTTCAATCAACAATATTTATTTTTATTTGAGTGACAAAGATTTGGAATTTTCTATTTAGCACTCTCCCTGTTTTATATCATCATTCCAAGATATTCAAGATAAATATTTAAATAATTTACATAGGAGTAACACCTCTATAAAAATGTAGGGGGGATATTTATATCCTCGTAAGGTTGTTGTTTGTACCTTAATACATCTGGACATCAACAATGGTATATTGTACTAAAGTTTATATTTGTACCAAATCCTTTAAATAATCCTCCCTAAAATTTTAAACTAAACTTTGTGTCTCTATCTGAAAAAATTTCCTTAGGTATTCCATGCAACCTATAAATTCCCCTCATTAAATTTATGAAATATTAGTTGTTGTATGTGTAACGCACCTAACCCCAAGTTGAGTCATTCCACTACTAAAATGACCAAATAAAATTTCTGATACCAAATATAAATGCGGAAATAACAAACACAATATGTCATTGTAGTTTATACAATGGTCCATGCTAATTAAAAATGTAAATTCAATTAATTAAATGTGCACAACGGAAACTAAACAGATTCAACAACATAACTAGAGATTTGTGTGCATAATACTATGCAAGAATAACCAAACTATTTCATAGTAAAATGAAAAACATCTCTATAAACATTTAACATGAATAAACATAATGAATAAGAACACTTATCTTATGAAATATTCAACCTGCTATAGAGGATGGACGTTCCTCCCAACCATAGACTCACTATTCTAGTTCTCAACAAAAAGTCACCCCTGCATTGTGGCTATGAATCCCCAAGAGATGGTGCTCCCTAAGGTTTTCTAATGTCCCCCTCTTAGTATTCAAATTCCCATAGCTAATTCCATTCCATTATCTCTTTTCTCCATAACCTACAAAACCCAGGGATGGGATCTCCCTTCACTACCCATAGTCCCTTAGGCCTTCCCACTCCCCTCTAGGGATTCCAACATAGGTTGGAAAGGAAATATCTCTATTGGTACCTTAGGAATTCTATATCTTGCACATGAACTCTCGCAACAACAAAACACTTGATTCTTTTGAAAAATTCGTAATAGAATATTACTCATGGGCCCACAGTCTCTTTTACCATAAAATTATAGCTCCAAATATATACCAAACATGCCACTATTGCTTCCTTCAAGCTTCAACACTTAGAAATATCTTTTTGTCTAAATGTTTTCTTGTAAAAACTGCTCTCCATGCAAAAACGTGGTTGTCTCCATTTCCCTTTTACAGATACAATTTTTCTCTCTTTTTGTTGCTTTCTTGACTTACATTCTTCCCAAGCTAATTGTATTCAACCCCTGTGCTCTCAATAACTATAGTATGTGAATTATCACATCCACCCTCTTACATGAACTAAATGATTGGTTTTGGAAACGCTCAATCAGAGAATGGAAGGTTCATAGTAAGGATAAATTAGAAATAAATGGTTTGGATTTAATAGACATGGGTAAACGCTCCCCCTTGGACCCCTTCCCTTTCTGATGGAAACTAAGCCCCCAAATTATGTATGTGTCCATCCATAGTTGGTGATGCATTTTATTTATTATATTCTATATACATCATTTGCATATTACATTTCTTGGCCATCAACTACATATCACATTTAATGATCTTAATTATATCCTCACCCAAAACATTTTGTAAAATTGTAATAAACTTGTACTTGTTATTTTTGTTCTATTTTATCTTTTTTTTGGAAAAATTGGAAGTGGAAATGAACCATGTGACGGTTGGTATTCCAAAGGAAACACATTAAAAGAATGAAAGTTGTAGTGAAGAGGAAAATGAAGGGAGACTAGGATAACTTGGGAAGTTTGTAGAGATGAGAGATCAAAGAGTGTAGCCTGCTTGAAGATCAATGGATGAAGGAGTGAAAGAGCCTAGCCATGATGATTGAAGGAATCTATGAGCCATGTAAATCTACAATTATTTTCATGAGTAAAAATGCATGCATTTTTTGGGCATGCATATCTCACCCATTGTAATGAATTTCCCGAGAAAAATAAATCTCTATTGTTTATATTATGTGGGTGCAATATGATCTATGAGGTATATTGTGGTTCTAGTTTGAGTTTTATTGCTTGAAGTTCATGTTTTGGTTAATAGATTCAAGTTTCATTAGATCAATCCCCTGTGATATGTGTTTTGTATTGTTGACTGAGGTTACACTCAGTCACAAATTGTATTCTGTCGTCTAGGAATTCTATTTTATTGTTGGGAAAATTTACTTCTACCTGGGAAAATTTATACCCCTCTAGGTGTTTTTCTTAATGTTGGGTGTCCCAACTGAGAAGATGTTAGGATTTAATCATTGTTGGTTCATTTTTATTTAGATGTGAATCTTATCTTTTCCCTAGGTCTAATCTAGGTGGATATCGGTGGCCACCCACCTCTCCCAACTGACTCACATACAATTTTCATCATGGCAATTTTTTTCTAGCTTTTTGGGTCCTAAAATTTCGAGGCCATTTTGAGGCCCTAAACAAAATCGAGAAGAATCTTAAACAAAAGATGCGAAAATTTGGTTCTGCGAACCCCTCACAGCAGAAGCAGAGAAAAGGTGACCCCAACTCGTAGAAAAGAAGGAAGAGGAAGGATGGACAACCTCAGGATAACCCGTCTAAACCAAAAACAAACAAGGAAAATGGGAAGATAAATAAAGACACCTGGAAGTGGTGCGAATTCCATAAGATCCCCTGTCATAACATAGTTGAATTTCACTCAAATAATTCATTGGTGGCCGAGGTGAAATCCTCTTAATCCAATGTGGGATCCGACTCTGAGTTAGAACTGTAAAAAGGGTGATAGATCATTTATGTAGAACCCCATGCCATGATTTCTACCACCAAGGTATAGCCCAATGAACCCGATGAACCAGAGCGGTGAAGGGTACTCCGCTACATTTCATCATTGATAGTGGTAGCCAGAAGAACCTCATCTCATCAGAGGTCATCAAGCAGTTGGATTTGATAAAAACACCACACCCACATCCATACACAATTGTATGGCTCTGCCAAGTGAGCGATCTCAACATCAAACAACAGTGTCACCTTCCCTACGACATCAAGCCCTTCAAAGATGATGTATTGTGTGATGTTTCCCTCCTTTAAGTTTGTGATGTTATTTTGGGACAACCTTATTTATGGAAGTTCCATGTTGTATGTTGAGACCTAAGTCTACAACCCTGCCCCTCCTCTCGCATTTCCGTATACCTTCATAAAATATCATTCTTTTTTTGGTTGGTCAAGTTAGTTTCCCATTGATAAATGAATTGGTTTTCATCATTATCTTTGTTGATTGATTCTTTGCACAAATTGTTTCTGTTTTCTTGAAGGATAATTACATGTCATGATTTGGTTAGAAATACTTGTCATCATTTTCTACATTGATTGAGGTTGCAGTAGGTCAACTATGTATTTTGTATGCATAGGGAACACTTGTGGAAAAAACACAACAATTTGGAGCAGTCAATTTCGGGCTCAGATTGTGAGAAACGACAGGTTAAATTTGCAATGGTGGGGATCCAATAGGCCACTCAGATCAATGAATCTCATACATTCAGAGTTCTATAAAGGTGCGAGGTTTAACCAAAGATTTATACAAACTACACTCAACAACTTCAGCATTCGGGTGTCTGAGCTCATCTTTTTTTAAGTCTCATAAGCCCTGAATTGGTGGAGCCCTGAAGCACCAGAGCCCTGGACTACCACGTCAGATCCGGGGGATTAGCCATCTGGAAGTTTTTACTTCAGAACAAGCATAGATCGTTGGAGCCTCGAAGCAATGGAGACATGAATTTCCACATCACTTCATGAGATCATCCCTCCAAAAGATATACACACTTAGCACTCAAAATCTCCCAAATGCCAAAATTCCAGAGCCCCGAAGTGTTGAAGCCTCTGAAATACCATGTGCTAAAATGCCATGTCACTTCGCTAGTCCAATCCTCTGAGAGTCGTACATACTTTTCATTTGAAATCCCCTAGAAATCGAAGAGCCGAAGACACATAGCACTCATCTGTGCTGACATGTAGAATTCATCCATGGTGACACATGGCATCCATCGACCATTGACATGTGGCACTCATTTCAGGTCATTTGGGTTATGTCATTTGCTCATTTCTAGGTGAAACGTGTCACTCTTTTTCAGGTGGACGTGTCAAAAACAATGATGTCACATGGACATGTTAGATCCTAGAGATCACCACTATGAGATATTTTAGATCAGATACAAATCAGTTCTCTAGAGCCCCGAACTACCAAAATATCGAAGTACTGGAGCCCTTGAACATCAAAGTGTCAAAATGTTGACACATCAACTATGGGAAATTATCAATCGGGGTGGTTTCAATGCATAGAAAACTTAGTCTTCCGAAGAATCGAAGCCCCAAAGTACCACGTTACTCCGTGAGTCCGAGCCTCTGGGAGATATCCGTACTTTGGATTCAAGAACTCCCGAACCCTGAAGAGTCAAAGACGCATGGAAGTAATCAATTATGATGCATGGCACTCTTCTATCATGACACATGACACTTGTCTATCATTACATGTGACACCCTTTTTAGTCACCTTTGGGCATGTCATCTATACTATTTTAGGTGACACATGTCATCCTTCTTTCTATGACACATAAAAAATTCACATCATGACACCACGTCAAATATGGAAGATTGTCACTCTGGGATATTCGAAAGATTTGTACTCCAAATCTTTTGAACACCATAGAGCCAAGGTCTCGAATACCCGAAATGTTTAGGGATAAATCTCAGTTTAATTAGAGAAAGTGTTGGTTAATGACTCTGTGAGTCTGGGGGAATTTCCTCTGGGAGAGTTTGAGCCAAAGAAGACTTTGTTTCAAGAACCGTCGAAGGTTGAAGCTCCGAAGCACCGAAGTGTTGAAGCTCCTTTCATACAGATCCTTCCTCAGCCCACATGGCACATGCCACCTGGAGATCGGTCCTAATGATGACACATGACATTCATTTCAGGAATTTATGGTACAACATCTACTCCATTCTATGTGACATGTGCCACCCTTATTTTCATGAGATGTCATCCATCGTGACATCATAGCAACCATATCACTCTGGGGAAATTTCCTTTGGTATATTTTGAGCCAGAGGAATGTAGTTTCCAAAAGTTTCGAAGTTCTAATCCCCTAAGTGTTTAACAATAAAGACACCTCCTAATCCTCGGCTAATTAATAATGAAAATCATTGGTTAATGACTTCAACGTTTTTTCATTCAAGGGGCGTTTAACCCCTTTTATTTAAAATCTCCCAAACGTCGAACCACCTAAGTGGCATGTTCCCCTAGATAAATCAAGTGGATTTATGAGTCTCAAGTGACCCCCTAATCAAGCCAGTCTACAACATCATCAGGAAGAATCCTAGATTCAAAAGAACACAAAGAAAGGTTGAACCCGAGACAACTCGTCAACAAGACACGAGGAAGAGGAGGAGAAGAATGCTAGCAGAACACAACCAATATGTCACAGAGTTAGACATGAAGAAAAGGTATCTTATGATCAAGATAGAAAAGGTGGCTAACAATCATCAGGTACCAGAACTAAAGCCTCAAGGACATACCCTACAATTCCATGACCAGTTGGCCTCCAACAATGCACGATTAGCACAAGTTCTCGACTCATAAACTTGTTCTATCATTCCTAGTTAATTCTGTCAAAGACTCAATTTGCTTCAGCATATCATCAATTTATTTTTACCATTAGTAGAAGTTTTAGTTGTTTCAGTCCGAACTCTTTTAGATTCAGGCATAATAAGTGGTCTTTTATGTGTGATAAGAACCACTCCTTTTTTATTAAGTCAATCTTGAAGTATACATTAATATAAACCAATAGTGTGTTTTAGTTAAGTTAATAAGTTGTTTTATAGGTGATGTATACAACTAAGCCTCAGTTTCACACTGGACGAGATCCTCTACAACCTTGATAAATATGCAATTTTTGTATGTTTTGGGGGTTCAATTTTTTGGAAAAGAAGATCAATACAACAACTGGTTGGACCTGTTTTGTGCGTGGATTGAAGCTCTCTACCTGGTGAATACACTCTTGATGACAATGTGTTTTTGTCCAAATTCATATGTTTTTTTCTCTTATCTTGAATACTATTTTGGTTTGTGCAAAGTACATTTATTTTCCTTCAACTATTGTATAACTTGTCTTTATTAATATGCAACCTGCGAGAACAACTATGCTTCGATGAAGATTTTCTTTTATTGCAACCTGTGGGAGTAATTGTGTTTTTGGTACATGTTTAATTCCTTTAAATGATATTTTAAGACTTAAACTTCTAGCAGCAGATTGTTCATTGAATGTTTTGATGTTTTTCCAACCCAACCATGCTTATGTCATAGTAAACCAACCCTCTAACTAACCCAAAAATAAAAAAACCAACAATTTATAACTTGAGGTGGCCTAACTTTGCCCTTTAGTAGTCATGTGCATACTTTAGGACCAACATATTCTAGCGCCATTTCGGGGGAATGGAGTAACAAGATATCTTTTGCTGAGAGAAAGACAATGATCAGATCTAAACTTTGATGGTGAACAAAGATCAGAAACTTTCAGACTACCATCTTTCACCTGATGACTCCACTCAATTAAGTTCACAAAATAAATATTGGCTCCCATAAAAGGACTCAAAAGATCCAATTCTAAGCACATCAAAGCTAGTAAGGCTCATCCCAACCCTGAGAAGGAAACAATATTATATGAGCTAGAAAGACAACTAAGAAAATCCACCCTAGCCTAGAGAAACACCTCATCCCTCAAGTGTAAATTTGCACCTACATAATCTACTTCTATCCATTTTCACAGGCAACTTGAATTTTCTATCCCTAAGAATTACAATTCCAAGGATCCTTAGACACCTTCAACTCCTACCTCTACTTCATTGTATAGTTCATCATCCACCCCTGTAGCTCCAATAAATATTCATATTCTTGTTGCCCAAACCATGGTTGTTAACATAATGGATGCCATAATCGTTGCCAGATATACAACCCTAGTTTTTACTCTAGGATTACATGCACTCTCAGCCACAGGTTACATGAAATATTTACCAAGGTATAATGGGGAAGGGGATGGAAAAGATGAGGAACATCTTATATCCTTATACAACTTTGTAGACATCTTTAACATTGACTATGTAGATGCGTGGATGAGACTGTTTGTACAAATCCTTGATGGGGATATAAGAAAATGGTTTTGGGGCCTCCCTCCAGCCTCCATTGTAGATATTGATGTGTTAGATGAAGCTTTCATAAAGAAATGGGGAGATTGAAGGGATTATCTGTATTACATCACTAAGTTTTGGGCCCTTAAGAGAAAGAACGGTGAGTCTATTTTGGACTTCACTAGGAGATTTAATAAGATGTATGGTAGAATCCTAGATGAGATAAATCCAACTGAATCCTCTGCCAAAATCACTTATGCCAATGTCTTTGATGAAAAATTCTCTCTTATGTTGAGGGAGAGAAGATCCTCCACCTTCCTATCCATGCAAGAAACATCGATTGAGGTTGAGTCAAACATCTTAGCATTAGACAGGTTAAAGGATAGATATGAAAATGACAAGAATAAATAGAGAGAGGATTCCATTGCCTCCTCTAACCCAGCCACATTTGATCCCAAACTTGATGAAATGACCAAAACTTTGAAGGATTTGACATATGAAATAGCTAAGCTAAAATGAGAATCTAAACAACCGAACATAGTTTTTCAAGGGGATATGAACATAAATCTCAACCAGTTCATAAGGTCGAATGATGCCCCTCAGATTATG
Source organism: Picea sitchensis (assembly GCA_010110895.2). Taxonomy (NCBI): domain Eukaryota; kingdom Viridiplantae; phylum Streptophyta; class Pinopsida; order Pinales; family Pinaceae; genus Picea; species Picea sitchensis. The sequence continues at coordinate 33,483 of SNQJ01S0064412.1, forward strand.
TAGAGAGAGAGGAGGAATTTTGATGACCAAAGAATAGTAACTCCTTTCCAAAAAAGTCATATTGAGGAGGTAGATGTATATGGTGGGGTTGTAGATGATGTTGATGTACTTTTCGATGAAATTGTAACATACCCAGCCACCCACAGGCCATGGTATGCCACCTTCAAGCCCACCCTGAGACTTTTTTTTCTTACCGACACCCTTTTTAAATAAGGATACATTAAATAAAAGGATTTAATGACATGCACAACAATAACCAGCAAGTATGCATATTCTAAAGATTCAACTAAACGATAATTAAATACACGGTGGAATACATTCATATATAGGTAGATAATACCATAAAAGAGAGCACTTATCTTTATAAAATAAGACACCAACTGGATGCAGACCAAGGACATTTCACCCAACCGTAGACACTATTGTTCCAAATCTCAACAATAGTGTCACCCCTAAGCCAGGGCTATCAATCCACAAGGACGGTTCCAGAGTTTTACTTGGATTGTCAAACCATTCAACACTCAGCTCTCATAGGATTTCCCAGCACTCACAATAGTCCAAGTACCCATCTCTCTTCTACCCATATTGCACCACCCAAGAGAATGGACCTCCACCCTTCTCTGCCACACAGTCCCTGAGGTAGTCCTTCTCCTTATTTTGGGCTCCATTGCAACTGGTCCAAAATATCAATTTTGGAACTCTCAGGACTCGCAACTATGAACAACGCTGGACACAGGCCAATGCATCTCAAAAAATGCAGTCCTCAAGTCATGGCTAGATCACACCACCGACCACTACAACCAACAATACCATGGGTAATATTCAATAGTTCAGTTCCCTTTCCTAAGACAAGACGTGGGTGAGGATGGATCAATGAGTGATAGGTAAGGATGGAATGAACGAGAAAAAAATGAGTGACAAGCTATTTGTCGAACCCCCCATCAGTCTAGAGGCGGGTTTAAGTAATTTGTGGGGAATCAAGAATGTCCTAGCCTTCCCCAAGAATCCCATGTAACTAATCCACCCCCCCTTAGACCAAAAGGTAATTAAAATAAGGAATATACATTTATCCCCTCAAGCCCCCTCTCTTGTGGAATAATAGCCCCCTATAACTCTAGTCCTTGTCGGTCTAGTATCCAACGATGTATGTATTATTAATAATGATAAAAAATTTACACTTCTTGGGCACACTAGCCTTTTAATAATTGTTTGGGCACTCTGGCCTCTCAACAATGTAACAATACATTATTTAAAAATGGGGGTTTGAAACCCGGGGTGTTATAGAAACAAATTTTCACACCAGTCACTTAACACAACAAAATTATGAGGTAGCCCAACTGTCAAAACAGTTTGATATTGGTATAGGGGAAGAGGGGAGAGATTCAAGGGAAACCCCAAAAGAAGTATGATTTAAGGCCTAGAACAGGCACTCTCAAAGCCACCACCTCCAATTAGAATAGTAAAACATAATTTCCTCACAAGTTGAATCCAAGAAATGGAACATTGACTAAAGCTCACCATCCTCCTCCATTCAAACCTATTATCCCTGAAGTAAAGGAAGCTAATAGGCCACAAGCATCTTTCAGCCTAGAGCATGAGTTGAGAAACATCAAGATCCATTTACCTATATCAGAATTGTTGAAAAATGAGCCTTTCAAAAAATCCATTATGAAGGTTATACAACCACCTACTTCTATTGTGACTTCTGATGTAATCATTTTGTAGGATGAGAACCCAACCATTACTGTGGGCCCACATATCGAGGATGGATATTATGCCTCTCCACCATTCTACATCTATTTAAATATTCATGGAAAGATCCTACATAACTGTCTCATGGACTCAGGGGCATCACACAATGTCATGCCTAAAGCTGTTATGGAGGAGCTAGGCCTAGAGATCACCAAGCCCTACCAAGACCTGTACTCCTTTGACTCTAAAAAATTCAAGTGTTTGGGATTAATCAAAGATCTAGTGGTTTCTTTAGCACAACTACCCATGAAGAGTGTAGTGCTAGACATCGTTGTGGCTGAAATTTCCCCCAAGTTTGGTATGACTTTGTCTAGGATGTGAGACAAGAAGGTTGGGGGATCATTTAAAATGGACCTCACATATTCCACCATCCCTGTTTTCAGAGGAGATCACATGAGGCTATACAGAGAAGTCATATTGGCCTATATCATCAATGACCATTAGAATCCAAGTAATCACCTAATTTATGTTGTTGAGGAAGATATCAAATCATATGTTTTTCATCTAAATGGTGATGAACTAGAAATTACAGTAAGCAAATACAAAGATCAGTCTATGATAGATCAACATAATAAAGTGTGGAATATGTATTTCGATGGATCTTCATCAAAAGAAGGTTCTAGGACTGGTATAGTCCTGATTTCCCCTACGTAGGATGTTATAACACTCTCTTATAAGATGGAATTCAAGAATACTAACAATATAGTTGAGTATGAGGCTCTAGTAATTGGATTGAGGGATGTTAAAGACATGGTTGTTGAAATTTTGGCTGTTTTTGGTGTTTCTGAGTTAAACATCAATCAAGTCAAGAACATCTATCAAGATAAGAAACAAAGGCTCAAACAATATAGGAACGAGGTGTGGGACCTGGTTGAAAAATTATTTTAGGCACTTAACATCTCTTTCATTCCTAGAGATGTAAATCAGAAAGAAAATTATTTGGCCTTGGATACCAATACCTTCATACCTCCCATTGGCTCGAATATCAAGTATCAGGTGGAAGTCAGACATAGGAAAACCATACCAGACAACATAAAGCACTGGAAGGTCTTTATTGATGACTTGGAGCTACAAAGATTTTTGTAGACCATAGAATAATTCTCCAGTATCTCAATAGATCAAGAAGGTGAAGATGATGAATCAAAGAATCAACAAACATCTCAGCTCTTGAACAAGGTGGTTGGACACAACATTGTGGAACTTAAAACAAGCCACATCCCCAAGGGTCTAGGGCCACTGGAAAGGTTATTTGACAGTTATGATGTCTCCAGAGAAGATTCCATTAAAAATCAAGAAGAGGAAGTGGTAGACTGCAACATTGGGACTACCAAAAATTCCAAGGTAGTCAAATTGTCCAAGGCACTACCTCCAAAAAAAAAGGATAGGTATGTCGGCCTCATGAAAAATTTTGCTGATATTTTTTCTTGGTCATATGAGGATTTGAAGACATTTGACACTGACATCATCCAACATAAGATACCTCTGAAGGCTAGCTCTAATCCATTTAGATATAAGATTAGGAAATTTAACCCAATGTTGATGTCCATTATCGAGAAAGAGCTAAAATGAATGCTTTATGCTAGGATTATTGTTCCCTTGAGATATTCATATTGGGTGGTCAAATTCGTGCCCGTGAGGAAAAAGAGTGGGGAAATACACTTGTGTGTTGGTTTTCAAAATCTCAACAAGTGTTCTCTAAAGGAAAACTACCCCCTACCCAAGATGGACCATATTCTGCAAAGGGTAGTAGGTTCTCACCAGATTTCTTTGTTGGATGGGTATTCTGGTTATAATATGATAATAGTGAGTGAGATAGACAAAGAGAAGAAAACATGCACCAACCCATGGGGATCATCCATGTATGACAAAATTCCCTTTGGGATGATGAACACAAGGGCCACCTTTCAGAGGGCTATGGATGTAGCCTTTGTGGGGGATAAAGATAAATTTATGGTTATATATTTGGATGACATCACCATTTTCTCCAAACCAGATGATTAACATTTGCAACACATTGAGCATATTTTCTGAAAATGTAGAAGGTATGGGATTTATTTGAATCCTAGGAAGTCCCTCTTTGCTATGCAAGAAGGCAAGCTACTAGGTCACATCAAATCAACAGGAGGAATAAAAATAGACCCTAAGAGAGTGGAGGCCATCCAGGAAATTGCAATTCCCATAAACAAGAAGTTTATTCATATTTTTTTAGGAAGAATACATTTTTTAAATCTCTTTGTGCCAAACTTTGTTGAAATCATAAGGCTTGTTAGCACTGGAAGTCACCCTCTGATTGCAGAGAAGTTAAACCCAATACCCATCATATTTTAGGTGGATTTTGGTTTTATATGGATGGAGGTCAATGAACAAAAATTAAAATAATGAATGATGTTCAACACAGAACTGGACAAGAAATGTAGAGGGAAGTGAGGGCCACATTAACTTCAGTCAGTAAATTGAGTTAAAGTGAGAGTAGAGGGGAGAATTAATGAGGGAGGTGAACAAGACTACTATGGGCATCAAGCCTTCCAGCCTCTCTGAGAAGAAAAACCCAAACTCAAGAGCATTCTTGAGCTTGAGTTCAGACACTGGAATATGTCCAAACAACACAGTTACAACCACAAAATGATCAAACCTCCATCATCCTTCAAATGCAATAGCTCGACCAAATCTTCCATGCCTGAGCCATTCAGTGTGAAAGGGAACATAAACAATGGAAACTGAGAAAAACTGACCATGATACTGGTATAATCAAACCTCCATTAGAATAGTATAATGATCCTTGACTGGATCATCCATGACTGAGAGTTTTAAACAACTTTTACAGACAAAATGAAAAGAAATAGGAAGCTGAATTCTATTAACATGATAGTCTCAAATCGATTACATAACTAGAGAACAATTACGACATCACAAGAATTACAAAATTGGGAGTTCTTCTCAACCAGTTGACGACATCTTAAAAATATCAAAATTATTCCTATATACTCAGAACAATTCTCCACTAACAGAAGAGGCGTGCTCAAGTATTTGCATTCAAGGATTTATGTCTACATGTTCTCTGGAAGACTGCTCATGCAATCTTTTGTCATATGCGATATTCTATCAGATGCAATCTTCTGCCAGATGCAGATGTGTTTCGGTAGGAATCTGTAGAAGAACTGACTTGCTGACAGTCTGTCCCGACTTTCCATTTAAGTGGTGAGATGAGGTTTCACCAACCTTTCTCACCTTCATTAAATATCTTCATCGAGATCAAGACGAGGCTCGAGTCAACTTGGCACTTGGAAAACATGTTGGTCGTACCCCATGAATATCTGCCACCTGAGCTTTGCTGGACCTTTGTAGAGAGAAATGGCAGGCGAGCATGGAGGAAAATGAGGGGTACGGGTGAGGTGACTAGTGCGAACCGAAACAACATAATGAATGATCGGTGACCGTGTGAAGTGATGCAGTTGGTGGAGCAGTGACTAGGAAAGCATGGGCACCAATACACAAGAACTGATGTGTAAAGGTGCGGGAGGGGTGATGTGGTGAGGGGAGAGGACATGGAGGTAGGGTGGAGTGGTAGGTTGGGGGTGACAGGGAAGAAATGACAAATAATGGTGGAGGTGATATGGGGCATGAGTGGGGACACATGTTGGGAGGTGAGAAGGGGAGAAAATTCTGCAGGGAAGTGGCATGCATGTGGTCAGGTGAGTGGAGGACAAGTGTTGGCAGGAGTGAAGGCGGTATTGGGAAGCGGTAAGGA
>SNQJ01S0064412.1:40776-52221 GCA_010110895.2 Picea sitchensis
TCCAAGTGATGAGTGATTTACGAGAACAAAGCCATCGATACCATACAAATTGATTAGGTTTTAAATATAAAGAATCAATTCGTACCTTTTGTGTATGTGGCACATTATGTAGATCAAAGAATTGGTCGATTTGAAGTATCCATGTGATTGGGTCATTGCCATCAAACTTCCTCATATCCAAAGTTGGAGTTTCTCCATTGTTGATTCACCTTCCTTGTGTCCTCATCATGAATTTCATGGGATGCATTTTCACTTTCAGGTGTCTTCTCTGTTATGAAATTTTTCAATACTTCCATGATATCCTCTTTTAAACCATCCATCTTTGCCTCCAACTTAGCTTCCATCTCTTGTAGTTCATCTTTTGTTACTATATTATTTTGTAAATCATTTATGTCCCTATGCATTTCTTCACCTTCATCAAGATTCCAAGTAGGATTGTCTGGAGGCTTATTTGGTGTAGAAGTTCCCTTTTTGGGTGGAATGTTGGCCAAGTATCACTTTTGAACCTTGATTTTGAGGTGGTTATGCTAGACAATCTTTCTTTTGTTGTATCTCCCAAGTGTCGGCCCTTCTGGGTATGAAAATTTATTTTATCTAGTTCTCTAATATTTATTCTCTAAAATTCCACAGGTCTGATCAAAATTGGATGTGCCAAGTGGAATTTACGATAACTTCCCCACAACTTGCTGATTTTTGGCCTTTCTAGGCGATCTCACTTGTATAGCTTGCCCCACACAAAATAATTGATATAAATTCTGAAACTCGTACCAAAAATACTACAGACTGTCCATGATCCAATGAAACTTGTCCCACTCAATTTTGATACTCTAGGAAGAAGTTATGATTGTTTTACCTAGAACAGCTTCTTGAGACTAGTCAATAGGACTAGTCAGATACCCTATCTTACACAGGGTGTATATACAAATTTAAGATGACCCAAACTCTGAATTTTTTACCACATAAACCTTACTAATTTATGTGAATGGCCTCCATATTTCAGGTTCTGAAACATTACATAAAACGTTTTATAGCGAAAATTCTTCAATGACTCAGTTCAGGATGATTCCAGAACCTTATCTTGTAAAGGATGTATCTCTGAAAGTATAAGGCCTCAGGAGATGAAATTTGAACCCAATGTACCTTGATCCATCTACTAAATATCCTCTAATCCGTTCCTTCTGAAACATTGTAGAAACAAATTTATAGCAAAAATTCGAAGTTGTCTCAGATATAGCAGTGAAACCCCAAGACCTTGAGCTCTGATACCATATGTTAAGAACCAAATATCAATATAGCATAGAAAAACCTCAGAAAAAGTACTCAACACCTTGAAAAAGAGAAAATTTCATATAATAAGCCTCTTCAAGGGGGTAACGTCCATTTACCCCACTTAAATGTTCAAGTACAAGATGATTCAAAATGAAAATGTCTCCTTGGTATATATAGGAGACTAGGAGGTATAATTACATCTAATGGCCTAAAGATGACATAAATAAAATAACATTACTAATATCATATGCCCCAATTAAGGGGTAATGAGTCAATATTAGGTCTTAACAATGAGACTGCTATGGGCATCAGGCCTTCCAGCCTCTCAGAGAAGTAAAACCCAAACTCAAGAGCATTCTTGAGCTCAAGTTCAAACACTGGAATTTGTCCAAACAACACAGTTACAGCCACAAAATGATCAAACCTCTATCATCCTGCAAATGCAACAACTTGACTAGATATTCCATGCTTGAGCCATCCAATGTGAGAGGGAACAAAAACACCAGGAACTGAGAAAAATTGACCATGATACTGCTATAATCAAACCTCCATTAGAATAATATAACGATCCTTGACTGGATCATCCATGCCCGAGTGTTTTAAACAACTTTTACAGACAAAATGAAAATAAACAGGAAGCTGACTTCTATTAACATGAAAGTGTCAAATCGATTACATAACTAGAAAACAACTCTGGCATCACAAGAATTACAAATTTGGGAGCTCTGCTCAACTAGTTGATGACAACCCAAAAATATCAAAATGACTCCTATATACTTAGAAAAATTCACCACTAACAACAAAGGTGTTCCCGAGTCTTTGCATTCAAGGATTTATGTCTGTATGTTCTATGGCAAACTGCGCATGCAGTTTTCTATCAGATGAGAGATTCTGTCAGACACAAGCTTCTGCCAGACGAAAATGAGTTTCAATAGGAACCTACAGAAGAACCGACTTCCTGATAGTCCGACCTGACTTTCCATTTAAGTGGTGAGATGAGGTTTCACCAACCTTTCTCACCTTCATTAACTGTCTGCATCAGGATCAAGATGAGGCTTGATTCAACTTGGCACTTGGAAAAAATGTTGGCCGTACACCATGAATATTTTCCACATGAGCTTTGTTGGACCTTTGTAGAGAGAAATGATAGGTGGACATGGAGGAAGGTGAGGGGAGCAGGTGAGGCAAATGGTGCGAACAAACATGGAACAACAAATGATCGGTGACCATGTGAAGTGATGCATTCAGTGGAGGAGTGACTGGGAAAGCGTGGGCACCAGTACATGAGAATTGAGGTGTAAAGGTGTAGGAGGGGTGATGTGGCGAGGGGAGAAGACATGGAGGTAGGTCTGGGGTAATAGGGAAGAAATGAAAAATAATGGTAGAGGTAATATGGGGCATGAGTGGGGACACATTTCAAGAGGTTAGAGGGGGAGAAAAGTTAGTGGGGAAGTGACAGTCATGTCGTCGGGTGAGTGGAGGATAGGTGTTGGAAGGAGTGAAGGTGGTATCAAGAAGCGGTAAGGAGGTTATCTCAGAGGGGGGGTGTAGTGGTACGAATTTTAGTGTCGAGGGGGGGGGCGTCTGAGTTGATGATGAGGTGACACATTTGTGGGGGGGGCATGCCAGAAAACCACCTTCTTGGACCCCCCCCCCCCACTAAAGGAAAAAGGTTGGGTGGGGTCTGATATGGAACATAGACCGTAGATTTGAGCGCCAAGATCGACCACTCATATCTGCACGCTCTTTAGCATGACGTGCCAATCCATTAGGCCACCAAAATACTTAGGATAAAATGTATTTTGTGGGTTTTTTAAGCCCCCTTTTCTCGCTAAAAAGGCCTATCACGAACAAACATGATGAAGAAAGATGATGTTATCAAGTGGTCACTATAGGAAAAATCAATGTTCCAAAGGATCAAATAGGCTTTGGTTGAAGCCCCTATATTCGTTAGCCCTGACTATACCAAGGAGTTCATTATATTCTCTTTCTCCTCTGAGGATACCATTGCTATTGTGCTACTCCAAAAGAATGAATAAGGGAATGAACAACTCATAGGTTTTTTTAGCAAATCCCTATGAGATGTTGAGCTAAAGTATGACATATTAGAAAAACAGGCATATGTGTTGGTCAAAGATTTAAAGGTATTCAGGGTGTATGTGTTATAGTCTAGCATAACAACCTATGTTCCTAGAAGTAGTGTTAAAGAAATTCTGGTCCATCTAGACAGTGAAGGGAAGAAAAGGAAATGGATTGTCAAATTGTTGGAGTATGACTTGCACATAAATCTCACCAAACTGATTAAGGGGTAGGGACTTGCCAAGTTATTATCATAATCAAAATGTAAGGTATTGGAATTGCATCAGGCCTTCACCCAATTTGAAGCACCCATGACACACTCTGGACAAGAAAGCATGCAAGTATATACAAATTACTCCTCTTCACCTTGGTATAGAGATGTTATTTACATTCTGCAGCATCTAGAATGCCCACTAGATTTTAAAAAGATGAAGGCCAGGTCTCTCAAATTAAAGGCTATAAAATTTTGCATATTTAATCAAAACTTGTATTGGAAGGATCCCGTTGGCATCCTATTAAAATGTATTGATGAAAATGAATCTAAACAAGTCACAATAGATATGCATAAGGGATTTTGTATAGGAAACCATCATTGGAAAGCTACAACTGTCAAGATCCTAAGGGGAGGGTATTACTGGCCCACCCTTTCCTTGAATGTATTTACCATAGTAAGGGCATGCAATGAATACCAAAATTTTGTAGGCAAGCATAAATTACTCTCACTTCCCATGAAACCTATCACTTCCAGTAGCCCCTTTTCAACAATGGGGATTAGATTTCATAGGTGAGATAAATCCACCCTCTAGTGGGAAGCACAAGTCAATTCTCACTACCACTGACTACTTTACAAAATGGATCGAGGTTATGCCCACTAGGAATGCTAATGAGAAGGTGATTATGAACTTTTTGGAAACCCATATATTTCCTAGATTCGACTGCCTTAGAAATCTTATAACAAACAATTCCCATGAGTTCAATTCCAAAGCCATGATTGACTTCTGTGGCAACCATAAAATTTCCTTGACACATTCTACGCCCTATTATCCTCAGGGGAATGGGATGGTGGAGTCATCAAACAAGTCTCTCATCATGATCATCAAGAAATTGTTAACTTAAAACAAGCAATCATGAGACTCTAAACTTAAGTATTCCTTGTGGGATGACAGGATCAACACCAAGAGATCCTTGGGAACCTTGCCATTTTAGCTGGTCTATGGCGTAGATGATGTCTTCCCTAATCATCTCGGTCTACCAGTTCTAAAATTCCTACAGGAAGAAATGGAGGAGCCAAATGGAATCCAAAGAAGAATCTTCCAGATTATAGAGGTTCAATGAAAGAGAGAAGCACTAAATCATATAACTGAGGCATACCAGAGCAAGACCAAATCAACTTTTGACAAGAAAAACAAGAAGGAGATATTTCAAGAAGGCTACCTGGTCCTGAGGAGATATTCCATAAGGGAAGAAAAGTCTAAGCATGGTAAGTTTGATAACCTATGGTTTGGTCCTTTTAAGGTGGCTGACGTCTTGGAAAATAATACATTTGTTCTACACAATCTCGATGATGCTGAAATTTTTGGGGGATTAGTAAATGAGTGCTTCATGAAACACTATTTTTCTTGAAAGACTGAGGGAATGTCCCTCTTGTACCATCATTTACTTCCTTTTTCATTTTTGATTAGTTATTTTTCTTATAAATAAAGACTCCATATCCCAAAAAAGGCACTGGGGTGTAGTTACAGTTTCAGATTCAATAATATGCATGGATGAGAGACAGTAACATAGATACATGACTTACAGGAAGAAGCAGAGGTAAGAGAAGGAAGGTGGGAGCAAGTTCTTTAATTCCAAGGAACTGATTTGTTGTTCTCAGTACCCCATAGGGGGTATCGTCTATCTATAGAATGGATCAAGAGATTTCAAGGAAGGAAACAATCACAAATGTTAAAGAAATCAATTAAAATTACTCTTTGAATGCAAAAGGTGCTCAATATATGAGTCAAAGAAATTGCAGAATACATGATTCATGCCCCCCTGACCATGAGGAGGAAATTGTTATGAATAATAAAAATCAAATATGCCAAAAGCCATGCAATTTCACTCTAAAATTTAAGCTTATAAATGCACCATCCAAAGACTTCAAATCAAATCATTCAATGAAGAAAGATTACTTTGTTACTATTAAAAACCCTCAAGAAAAACAATATAAAATCTTAAATTGAAAAGCACTCAAAGATACAATTGAGAGATTATACCCTTTTCAATTCAAATTAAATAAGAAAGAATAAGAAAAACTTTCAATGGTGAAAAAGAAACTCTATATCATTAAGAACCAGTCAAAAAATATTCCAATCATCAGATATAAGATATAGAAAAGAAAGAACAATCATTTTTTTTTTTTCATAGGTTGTCGCGGGTTTCATTGAAAACAATTGCAACAAGTCCATTTTTCACAAGATGAAGTAATATCACAGTGCGACAATGTCGCTCTGTACCTCAAACTAGGGTGTAACAAGCAACTAAAACTTAGAAAAAATATTTTTTTCTCAAACTCTTCAGTGGAATTTTAGATTGATTGATCAAATAAGGACAAGTGATGACTTTGAAATAATCAAATAGGACACATAAAGAAAACTAGGAGAACAAATATAGAAGATTGTTCCCCAGTGGATTCACTATTTTTGTTATGGATAAATTCATAAATGCAGACATAAACAAATCTTCCTAGTTAGGGAACCCGAAACTAGAACAAAACAAGGCAGAACACACTCATTTCCTTATATTCAAATAAAATGAAAAAGGATAGAAAACTTGTACCTTTTTAGCTGACATTTGTCCATATTGATTGTAGTTCCAAGCTTCATCGGATTCTTTTTATAAACAAAGACTTGTAAAAAGGATCAAACGGAACCAGTGAAAGTAAGAGATATACATATGTTTCAATGAATCTATTTAAATAGCCAAGGAGAAATACAAATAAAAACCATTTACAACCTTTATTAGGAAAGGAAAATGTATAACTTTATTTATAAATCAAGAAGAAACTTACAATGAAGCCTTGGCATCGAGAAACTTCTTCGAGCAGTTCAATGTTCCAATACCCAAGTAGCCTCCATGAATGCCATCGCCATCTATTCAACACTTTAACCCAAATATCTTAAGACCAAAATGAAGTTCAAAAGCTCTCAATTACAAACCAGGAGCTATTCTCAATTCAACATTATTTTATTACTCATTACTTATTCTCTATTACTTATTAGCCTTTCCCTTTAGAAGATGCCTCCATTTATAGATTGGAGAGCAAGCCACGAGGAGGTTAGGATCTCACTAAAGCAGGAGAGATGGGTGAGATCCAAACCAATTTGAAAACAACTCATCATCAAAGTTTCTCTTCTAAAAGATTCACAAATTTCTTCTTTTTTCCCATGTACAAAGGTTTTCGCACCCTTAAATTTAAGCAAAAGGTGACATTGTCGCACCTTATAGCAATGCAACATGTGAAATTTTTTGTTGTCGCACCTTGATAGAAATAAATAAGCGACAACTTGGTAATTTAGGGATTTTCATAGTTGATCCTTCCCAAGAAGACTTTCTCTCAATTTTCTTCCAAAGTTCTATGCTTTTGATGTCAAAGAATATGCAGTATCACTTGCTGCAACAAAATGTTGTACAAAAACAAACAAGTAGATAGGGTTCTAACATTACAAGTTGTTGAGCAATTTTTTGTCACCTATCATATCAGTTTTCAAGTGCATGTGGGGCCTCTTATTTTAACATAGACTGCTACGGGGAAAATCCCCCAATACTGGGTCTAGGTACAGGCAGAGCACCGAATTCCCTTAAAATATTGTTCTACCCTTGAAATACCCCAAAACTATCTAAATTGAATGACAAGAGAGAGGAAACAAGGTTAATGGGTGCACCTTTGGTCCTTATGTTTGATGTAGAACTCTTTCTCCTTTGCAACTTCCTATATTGCGGGTCTACTACCAAAGCTAACCTACAAAAGCTTAGAAAAACAATTCTACAACACATACAATATCTACGTATCAGTTTCAATGTTCATATATAGACATAGATGCATAAATCAATAAAATCATAAAGAAATAATGTTTTGGGACACGAATGAACACTTTTATTAAGTTTCAAGACAAAAATGATTACCACCTTTGTTGGAAATCTCTCCACAAACTAGGTTTGAGATCCTTTATCGTGGCTCTAAGTGCATCGATCCCATTCTTTCCTCTCACAACCAACTTGTCACTTGGGAAAAGGGAAAGGGTTGTATAAGGAGAAAGGATTGGAGGGGAATGTTGAGGCCTAAACTCAGAAAGGGATGCAAAACTTGGGCTAAGAAGGGGAAGGTATTTTGGTAGAGTTTTCTTATTCTCTTACTTGTCCTCTCAAATGAGACCCAAAGACCTCTTTTTATATGAGAAAAATAAGGTTATTTGGTTTGGGGATAGTCTACAAGGGGTAAAATGTTTAGGAAACCCTCGATATCCCGTAAAATCTACGGAATTCCTTGCAATTTTATATTTTTTGCAATTTTTGGAGGTAAACGCGGGCTAACTAGTATGCATATCGCGTATGTCCACATGCTAACTAGTATGCAACACATGTGTGTACGTGGGCTATCAGTTTCGCAGGGTGCGTACATGTTCCAAAAAATGGTTTTTTTAAGAAGAAGCCTCAACAGTATTTTGGCAAATTATGTAAGTGGAACGACCAATGTCTTGTATGCATATGTAAGGAATTTTCGGACTACAATATATTCCCCCTAATGTGCGAGGTCAAAAGAGAAAATGATGGCCGAAATACATTACAATATCTTTACCAGTGGGAAGGCACAAAGTTGAGTGAGCCCAGGATAGTTTTTCGGGAGTGTATCATCTACAAAACAATGATAATATCTCTGAGGCGGGCATACCCATGTTGAATATGAACTAAGCATGGTTTCCAATCAAGTACACTACATATCCATGTCATATAACTGTCTATATAAAGTGTAGACGCGAGCAATACACAATAGATCTACATCTCAAAATCATTTGAATATATACAAGTACATTATAATATGCATCTTCAAGAAGCACCAATGCATGTGGATGGAGATGAGGACGTCATAACTCGAGAAAAAAATTAAAAATTTTAAACAACTCAGGTAAGAGTACAATAAGAGTGTAAGACTCACTACTCTAAGGTCTTCGACATGACGTTGGGGAAAGACTAGAAGATCTTGATCAGTAGGCACATAACTTCATTGATTTTGAATCTGAACTTGATTGGATTCTCGGGATGTCTGACTCATGAAAGTCAAGAGATAAACTACAAAATGGATGACTCAGGTTGGATAAAACTTCCCTTGGAAAAAATCACAAAAAAGGATGAGACTTAGGCAACGTAATATTGACATAAGTCTGTGATACAAGAGACACTGCAAACTCTCCATATGCTTGTTATAGTAATCAAATGGAGGAGGACACAAATCTATGTAGAGAGAACAACTTCCTAAGGTCGTACTAGATCCCAATGCTTGGCGAAAAAATGGAAGGATGTGATTTTTCCAAGGGCGAATTTCTTGTTGCAAAATACCGAGAATGTATATCCAGTCCCCTCTTTTTGGAATATTTGATTTTTTTGTCTTTTTCAAAGTTTTAACGAGCTTGAAAAGAAATAAAAGAATGATACATTACAAATGAGGAATGATTGTTGTGAATAAACGGACTAGTTCCAAGCGCATGGAACATATTGATGCTCAGTGCAAGGAGACATGTGCAAGATAAGGACACTTAGGAAAATTCCTCCATGGGTCAAGGTGTGAGATCGCAAGGGAAAAAAGTGTTGCAAGGATTGGATTTAAGGAATGCTTTGAAGGTTCAGTAAATAGAAACATGAAGTTGACATTAGGCCAAATATGCAAGGATGACACATGTGATGCGATTAAATATGACACAACATGATTCCTTCCATGTGAAGTTTTACAAGCCTAGAGAAGGTAAGATCGGTGGTTTTTCACGTTTAGAGAGTCTGAAAAACACTAAAAGAATAATCCAGAGTGTCCCTTTTTCATAGTTAGTCCAGGAGGATTGAAAAAGGGTTAAAATTATACCGAAAATATGTCTCTTAAAAACCATTTTAATGAGTGTGATTGAGACAAGATCACTCAACTATGTTTTCAATTTTAAGGAGTCTGAAAAGAGATTAACTATGGAATCACAACCTTTTTCTAAGTTTATTATCCTAATCTTGAAAAAGTATAAAATATAACTTAGGAGAATTCTCCTGGTGAGACAAGTCTCCTAATGTGTACCTTTTTTCAAGATAATATATTAGCCAGAAAAAGGGTAAAACTTATACCAAATAGATGTTTTTTTTGGTTCAATTAACGAGTTTGAAAGGAATAAGGTCACTTGAAATTATTTTCATATTTAGGGAGTCTAAAAAGATATGAACTATGGTCTCCAAGGGGGTTCCCTTTTCGTAAATAATCTCAAAGGCCCAAAAAAGAGATAAACCAAAACCAAGGAGAATGTCCCTTTTTCAAAAATTTAGTCCCTCAGGCCTGAAAAAGGGTTAAACTTGCACCTGAGAATACTCTCCTAGCAAACCAAATCTCTTATGGCATACCTTTATTCGTAAATTAACCGTTCATAATGAAAAAAGGGGTAAGCTACAACTAGACATATGTGCCTTCAAATTTGATTTTGGCGAGCGTGAAGGGAAACAAGATTACTCGACAATCTTTTCAATTTTAGAGAATATGAAATGGTCTTAAACAAGACTCTAGGGTATTCTTTTCTCAAGTAATCCATACGATATCAAAAAGAATAAATAATCTCTCGTTGGATTTTTCTTTCAAAATTTAAACGAGCTCAAAAGACATCAAACTATGCTCACGGGGAGTCCCTTTAGTCAAAGCTAGAAAATACAAAGAATAAAGAGGCTTCAAAATGCAATCATGGTGGGAATAAAAGGACTCCCAAGCCTATGTATAAAACTCATAGAACGGACGCCAAAATGCAACTAAGGATATACCTAGGGAATCCATGTAGAGGAAGGCTCTACCACCTAATTACGACACTTCTAATGCATCAGTGAAGGTTCTGTGTCACACTTAGGTGAGATCGATCCTATGGCAAAGAGAAAAAGTAAAAAATATGCAAAATGTAGGGGGGTGAAAACCTAACCTATATGCAAAAGTTGAAAAAATGACTTTTACCATGGGATGATATAAGTGTAACCTATATCAAGAAAAACATCAAACTAAAAGAACAAGTTCATCAAAACGACCCAAAGATATCTTAAAAGAGAACTTAAGTAGACACTAAGTCAAGAAGGGGGGAAAAAGGGACCAAATTAGGGAAAAAAGGGCCAAAAAAGTCTATAAATATAGTTGGGCAGCTCATTTTAACCATTTCAATTTGGAAAATAACCAAAAATGTAAAAAACCCTCTTCCTCAAAATGTGAATTCAAGGAGCTACGATGGACGAAAAGTCCTCACACTTGGACCAAGTATGTACAAATAACCTTCAATTTCAATTTAATGCTTCCTTTCATGTTTAATTTAATGTTTGGAAGGAATGCACCCTTGTAAAAGGGTAAAACTTGCATGTACGCGGGTTGTCCATGCACCTCCCACGTATGTATGTAGGAAAAGTAACACGTAGGCCACGTACATACATGACTATATTAAAGGAAACCTGCGTACACCTGCTAAAAAAAAGTAATAACAAGGGATATTCCTCTCCAACTTTTGTGCAACATAATGTATTTGCATTTCTGAGAAAGGAAACATGAGGAACTAGACATATTGGTAGAGGAGGATTTCAGGGCCATTGCTATGTTAAAACAATGTGGCATGTGGAAATTTGTTAAGTACCTATACCAGATCTGCAAATATAATTCATAAATAACCAATAATAAACCATAAACCATTCACCATAACATTAACACAAGAAATAGAGAAAACCCTTGAGGTAGGGTAACACCATATATTAATCCTTATGGAAGGATGAAACTCCTCAAGCAATCCTTGCTTGTACAATCACAATATTCTTCACTATGTTTCATTACATTGCCTACACTTCTTTATA
>SNQJ01S0064412.1:56249-69219 GCA_010110895.2 Picea sitchensis
CTAATTACCCATTTATTATATCTAACTACCATAGTGGGCCTTATTTAATAATATAGTGGACCTAGTCCACCTTACATTTAATTACCTCCACTATTAACACTATGGGCCCTCTGGGCCCCCCCACTACCTCTCTAGCTACCTTACAAAATTATTCCAGTGTCCATTCATGAGGGCACAACCTAGATTGTTGAACCATTTGGTAGAGTATTAGCATCCTGATGTAGATGCATTCATGTTAGAGGGTCAGTCACTAACTCCAACGATATAGGATATCTATTTTTTTACCAACCTCTCTAGAAGGTGGGAATCAATCAATATGAGGACCTTTCCTCCAAGGTCATACAACATAGAGGATTACATTGGTATGTATTGTGAGGATGGTACTGAGAAAGTAGGATCTCAGGTGCTGATACACAAGATCACCAGCCTCCACCTTCATATCATACTCTTCATTATTGGGGGGATCATAGGATCCATAACACTTCATCAGGCATCCCATGCACATATGCATTGTGCATTTCAGTGCTTGGATGCCACTATTTTTTACTAGAGTACTATCATGCTTATATGCATGAAGAAACAACTCATAGAGTGTCGTAGAAGGATGACCAAGAACTTCGAGTTCATAACTTTTTTATGTGATTTCTTCTATGAGAGAGTGCCTAGTCTTAGCCTGAGGGTGATAGTCTGAGGTAATATTTCCTCCTTTCCGAAATTATGCAGGTGGGCATATTTTTTTCCTAGACAGGGTGGAGGGAGAACTCGAGAGGCTTTTGATGACAAATGTTTTGATTGGTGGGCCCATCAAATTTCTATTATCGAGGACTATCCATATGTAGGGATCAAATTCTCGAGGGATCCTGATATGCCCATGCCCCCTAGCGAGGAGTGAGGTGATATAGGTAAACACATTTTTAAAGTTATTTAATTTTTGAATTTTTTAAATATTATCCTTTTTATGTAATGTCAAAGTATTGAATCAAAGATTGTTATATACAAATGTGGGACCAATGTGACCAAATGACTTCTCCAGAAGTAGGCATCATCCCTGACTACAGGCCATACCAATAGGAGTAGGAGGACCAACATTTGTAGGGGGACCCCGAGCTGGAGAGGCTGAGAGAGTATTACAACGAGTATAGAGAAACCTAATGGCTCTCACTCGTGTTGTACCCATGGCAGAGATAGAAGACCTTCCCTCGACCATGAAACCACATGTAGTAGGGGTTCCTAGGACTTGGGTCTAGTTTTTCCAGTGTCTTGTGAACATCATAGTTCATTACAGTAGGGTCAATAGACCAAGAGCATAGTTATTTTTGAACCACTCATGTGCTGAGGGAACTTTTTGTGCTATGTATTGAGGGATTGAGCCCAACAATGTATACCAACTCTATTTGAGGCTTTAAGGCCCACTTTGTACTTATGGCACTATTTTTATGATATATTATATATACATATTTTTTCCTTATGGATAAACATTTTGTACAAATGTATTTTACATGTGTATGTGTGTGTTTTTAGTTTTATGTATGAGCAACATGCCAATCTAATACTTGATTAACCAAAGTGTCAGTTAGTTGATTAAATATCCTAGGAACATGAATATAAGTAATATAATCAAAGTAGCATTCTAAGAGATGTACCCTAAGGAATCGTTGGTGAAGGGTGGGATCATAGACATGGTATATCCCAGTTAACTTATACACAACCAATTGAGCATCCAGATAAACCCATAGGCGAGAAATACCATGTGACAAGGCATCGCGTAGTAACTTTATTACTGCACTATACTCGACAACATTATTGGTTGATTTGCTCAGAAAAATACCTCTAGAAGACATCAAATGACCAAAATGTGTAAAAATCACCCAAGTTTCGGAAGTTATCCTTTGAGTATGTTGACTAGAACTGTCAGCAAACCCAACATAGACCTCAAATTCACTTGACATTTTCCATAGTGAAAAGAAAACACAATAACTACACATCCATAAAACAAAAATACTAGACATTATAAAAGACTATACATATATACAAGAAGTCATGCTCAGGTGACCGACCTAAGTGTAATACTTATTAAGGTAGAGCCCATTTCTAGGCTTCGGTAAAGCATTGCCCTCGAAATCAACTAGTTGATAAGCCCCCTTTCTTGAGACATTTTTCACAATGAAAGGTATGAACCACATGGGTTTGAACTTTCCTGTCCCCAAGGGATCTTTGTCTTGGTCATAGACTAGGAAAAGATTCCCTTAAGAGAAAATATGAGGATGAACAGACCAATCATACTAACACTTGGCACACTTCTTTCGAGCCTCATTGGCCAAGGTTGCATCTTGACACTGCTCATTGAGATACTCGATATATAAAAGACATTCCTAAAGCAGTGTAGTGTGTGGCAATAGTTCCACTACCAACTTCAGAGAAGGGATTTGACATTGAATGGGAAATACTGCCTTGAGCATGTAGACGAGTTGAAAAGGTGAAAAACTAGTAGCATTCTTAACGGAAGTTCGGTAAGCCCAAAGTGTCGAGTACAACATCAAATGCCAATTTGACTTGGCCGAATTAATCATTTGTTGTAGAATAGTCTTGAGAGACTTATTAATGAACTCTACCTGACCATTCACCTGTGGGTAGTAAGGTGATGAATGTTTTTGTTTAAACCCTAGTTTTGATGTTAATTCAAACATCATTTTATTCTGGAAGTGACTTCCATGGTCTGTGAGAATCTCCTTCAGAATACCGAAAATGGATATGATCTGATTGAAAATGAAAAGGGTAGCAATTTCCCCATCACTACTGAATGTTGGCATAGATTTGAACCACTTAGTAAAGTAGTTGACTGTGGCGATGATATAATGATTCCCTCTAGCTAAAAATAGGTGACATGTAGTGAAATCAATCCCCCACTTGGTGAAGGGAATGACGACAATAATCCAGAACATGGGAGCTGGGTGTTCCCCCATCTTCCTAGATAGGATCTGTCATGGGTGACACTTATTGACCACCTCTACACAATATTTGATTAATGAGGGTCAAAGTATCTAGCGCGAAGAATCTCTTAGGTTGTTTCCAACCTTGAAAAATGGCCGCCACATGCTCTTGTGTGATAATTGTTCAAAAAAAGCTCTTCTTCTTCATGAGTGACACATTGTTGGAGAATGAAATCGACTCCTTGACGATATAAAGTGTCATCGAGGATAATATAGTTCTGCGCTTGGCGGAATATTCGTTGATTCTCATTGCAAGAATCAGAAGGAGGGCACTTCAAAGTTTGAACATACACTAGTATATCTCCATACCAAGGGTTCGAAGATGAAATAATAAAAAAAACATTCATTGATCAGTGACTCTTCGGGCAAAATATCACCACTCTCGACTTGAAGTTCCAAGATTAGTTCAACAAGGACCAAAGACTTTTTAGATTTTTCCGAAACAAAATCCAAGTCAAAATCTTGCAACATGACTATCCATCGAATGATTTTCCCGCCAATGAACCATCATGTTAACACATATTAAAAAGGGTTGACTATGGCCATGACATTGGTATTTCGAAGTAAAATATAATGACAAAATTGTTGGAAAGCATGGACAACTGCGAAATTGAGCTTCTCAACATGTGAGTAGTTGAGTTCCGGTCCAAATAGGCCTTGGCTAAGATAGTATATAACATGATATTCAAGCGCATCATCCTCTTGGACCAAGATCACATCGATAGTAGCCTCTACGACAACCAAATACAACAAGAAATCCTTGCCATAATACAGAATACTGAGCAAAGGGGAAAACGTCAGAGTTTGTTTCAATGCCTCAAAAAAATGTTGAGCCGCTTTATCCCAACATAATGGAACCACCTTTTTTAAGAGACACATGAACTATTTAGTAATCTCAACATAATTGGCAACAAAATGATGAAGAAAATTGGATTTCTCCTGTACACTCTGAAGTTGTGTAATTGTGCGTGGGGGAGGAAATTGAACTATTGCCTCAACCTTCAAAGGATCGACCATGATTCCTCTTGTTGACACAATGGAACCTAACAAGCATCCCGATGTCATGCAAAAACTACACTTGTTTGGATTCAGGCGAATCCGATAGTAGCGACACCTATGAAATATTAGTCATAAATGGGTGGGATGATTGGATCTCTTGTGAGAACGTGATTCCATATCATTGAGATATTCCTCAACTATGTGTTTGAGGGAATGGAAAGAAAATGACAAGGCCCACTGAAAAGTAGCTCCAACATTATTAAGGCCAAAAGGCATTTTTCTATATGTGAATGTACCCCAAGGAAAAATAAAAGTTGTTTTATTTTGGTCCTCAGGTTTGATCTAAATTTGATTGTACCTGAAAAAACCATCCATGAAATAAAAATCCTCACAACCTACACATTTATCGACAATCTGGTCAATAAATGGGGTTGGAAATGTTGGTTGTGGAGCCTGATTATCTTCCTGATTTAGATGTTTGTTTCAACCATTCTTGTACCCAATTACCTAACAAGGGGTTTTGGGGGGGATTCCCCCCCAAAAAATATCACCAGGGGGGCAACGAATTTTTTTTTATTCCCTCACTAAATGAGGGATTCGGGGCAGCGCCCTCGAAGTGAATTATTGGGAAAAATTGCCTTGAAAAATATTGTAATTTCGTAGTCAATCTGGACCGTTCATTATAAGGTCGCAGATCTGAGGGTAGAATTTATTTTTAGGGTTTTTTTCCCTAGAAAGAAACCCTCTCTTATGAGGGAATTGTATTGCAGCTATGTATGATTGTGAATATTTTATTCTGAGAGAGGAGACCGTGAGAGAAAGAAGATGAAGTTACAACAGGTGTGTTGTAGGTTGTATCCCTTTATTTTGATAGATAATAAAAAGGAAGGACCTAGAAATTTATCTGGTGGTCATATCCCACACTCGGTGAACCACATATATATGTGTCTCTATTGTATTGTGTATCTTCTGTGTTTTATTTCTGATTTTTTTTTATTGCTCCGCGATCCTATTTTTCCAATAGGAAAATTGTCTTTCGGGAAAGCTTTGTTCAGGTTGTGAAAGTCCATACATATGTGGATTGTACCTTGATTCTTGTTTATAGTAACATGGTTTGATTAAATTCTTTTAATTTCATGGGGTGGATGAAACCAACTTTGATGATTTTCTCTACTTCAACCTTTATCGTCGCTACCTTGCGAGGATTGATTGAGTGAAGCTTCCGTTGGACATGATTAACACTAGGGTAATTCATGAGTTTGTGTTAAAAAATATGTGGATCAATTCCTGGCATCTTCTCATAAGATTAGGAAAAAACATTGTGGAATTATTTAAACAATTTAGTGTATATTTCAATCTCTTTGGGAGAACAATCCGTTCTGACAAAGACATTCTCCATGATGCCAGGGGTTTTGGAGATGTCGATAGGAATCGTTTCATCTATATTTTCCATTTTTCCCTCGACATATATTCCATTTGTAGCTAGAGGGTTAATATGAAAAGGGGTACCTTCATTTATGGTCGTAACAAACTCTCCTACTACTATTCTCTCGATCTCGGGTAAGAAATAAGATCCATGGTGAAGATCATCCCAAGGTCTATATGGCCCAATAATTTTCTCCAATATCACCTTGTCAGAGGGAAAAACTAAGTCGAAAGGTTGATAGGTGATGAAAGAGTCTTGAGCCTAAATAGTCTCGAGAACAGGGTCTAGCTTCTAAGGGGGAGATGGATCAGGGTTGGCCAAGGATATTGTTGGTCACTATAATTGCTTAATTTAAACAATCAAGTGCTACATAAATTGTCAACCCAGGGAAGTATTTTATTTCAAAGGTAACCACGCACTATATATGCTCAATTTCAAAAGCAACCTAGAGTTGTAGTAAAGGAAACTATATTAATCACACTTGCCTTGAATGAATTGAAGTTCTAGCTCAAATTATAGAAAAGCAACCTACTTATTGTAGAGCTTAAAGAGATGATTACTCTAAAGAAATCCTGGATTATATTAAAATAACAACTGCAATAGGAAAGAACAACTATTCTGTAACCAAAGAACAAGACCCTATTCCCAAGTAGGAACTTCAGCACTTTGTTTCTGATTAACACACTTTCATAAACTCATTAATGCATTGAAGGCTAACTATTCTAACAGAGAACATGACCCTAATTCCTTCCCTTAAGAAGGAACCTTCATCACCAGTCTCTGATTAGCACACTCAGGAAAGTAATTGAAAGCTGACTACTTCTAACAGAGAATAGGAACCTAATTCCTTCCCTTAAGCAGGAACCTTTAGCACCAGTCTCTGATTATCACACTCATGAAAATAATTGAAAGCTGACTACTTCTAACAGAGAATAGGACCCTAATCCCTTCCCTTAAGAAGGAACCTTCAGCACCAGTCTCTGATTAGCACACTCATGGAAATAATTGAAAACTGACTACTTCTAACAGAGAATAGGACCCTAATTCCTTCCCTTAAGCAAGAACCTTCAACACCAGTCTCTGATTAGAAACCCTCATAAATTCATCACACAAAATTGCTAATTAAAATGATTTCCAATTACCCAAGCATGAATCGCATGAAAACAATGTAATCTTTTAGTAAGACAGAGTTCAATAGTGTTTCAGCAAAGAAGAATTCATTAAAGTAGTGTTTTAGCAAAACGAAAAAGTAATCAAAGAATCAACAAAATTCACACTAAAACACTATAACACTAACGGGTGAATCTTGTGAAGAAGGTGGGCCCTCCCTTCTCACAAGATTCCCCTGAGATGAAGATGCTAGAGAAGGATGCTCAAAACAGTCTTTTATTCATCTATCAATGTATCATATTACAATTTGAAAATGAAGTACGTCCTTCTCTGTGAAACTTTCTTAGTACCAAAAACTGGCGATCCTCTCGAATGATGATTTGGTCTTATTTAAAGAGGAAGTCCCTTCGATACAATTGATCAAAAATTATAGATGTATATCTGAGTCCTATTCTTAGTCAGATCAACTTTCTAAAACGGAATAGAATGTCCTAGTCTCCCGCAACAGAATGCTATTACAAATGTTGAATGAGGTGTTGTTGTTACGGCTGGAGTAATAGTTCTTTCTTGTTGCTATTGTTGCATGTTGTTTCGGCATCGCAAATCGCGGGTTGTTTCAGCCATGGGATTTGCGCTCTGACTGTTTCAACACTTCTCAGGTAGTAGCGATGGTTGATGCTTGGCTCACGGTGTGGCTGTTGTAGTCAATATATGTGATTTGTTGTTGACCACGGACCGTGTAACGACTTCCTTTGTGTTTCAGCACCGTTGACCATAGATTGTGTAACAACTTCCTCTGTGTTTCAGCATCGTCGACCATGGACTGTGTAACAGCTTCTGTTTTTCAACATCATTGACCATAGACTATGTAACATCTTCCTCTGTGTTTCAACATCGTCGACCATAGACTGTGTAACAACTTCCTCCATGTTTCAACATCGTTGACCATGGACTGTGTAACAGCTTCTGTGTTTCAGCATCGTCGACCATGGACTGTGTAATAGCTTCTGTGTTTCAGCATCGTCGACCATGGACTGTGTAACAGCTTATGTGAATTGTTGTTTGAGAAACAGGCCTCAAATGCTAATATGCAGTTTGAACTGTTTCAACACTTATACATTTCTAATCAATGGTTAAGTACGAGAGTGATGTGAAATTATATGCAAAATAGATTAAACGTATTGTAAAGAGAAGAGACATTATATACCTTTGGAAAGATAGGATAAAGTGATAATATGAGTTGAAATGTGAGTGATCAAGAGTGTAATAGTGGCAAAATGTATGGTAAAAAAGGTACATTGTGTGGTCCTAACATCCCCCCCAACTTAAAGTGTTGCATGTCCTCAGACAACTTCACTCTGAATCAAAGTTTGAATACCGACTCTAAGAGTTCAAGTTACTCAAGCAGTAGCTGTGGGAGGTACTATCCGTTGGCACTCTGAACCCTTGGACCCGTTGTAACCTTTGCCAAGCTGTTGTTTTTGTCTTCTTAGGTAGATTATAATGGATTTGATATCTTTCTATTGGCAACCATAGGATAGGAAAATAAAACCGGTACCCTATCCAGCTTTCAGCACATTGCTGAACACACTAGATGTATTTAGGTACCCTGGAGATTGCTACCTCGATATTAGTAGGGCTAAAAGGATCGTGTTCCTGTCTTTTCTCAGTGGATTGCTGCCAAAACAAGTTATTTTCCTGGAGGGCAACAATCTCTATGGATTTGATGAAGTGCTGACAATCCTGAAGCACTGTTGATTGTAGCTGCTGAACATGTTTAGTCATCCCAGGTTTCTTTAAGAACTGATAATATTCTGTGACAAAGGTGGTTGCATTCTGTGGTTCTGGTCTTATCCAGAGAAGGCGGTTATCTTCATTGTGCTTGGCAGCCAAGAAGTCATCCTGCCACAAAATCTGATTGTGGAGAAAGGAGGTGAACGCCCGAATTTGGATGTCCCCGACAAGAGGATTAAGGTTCAGCTGCCTATTCTCGGGGATGGCCTCATTGTGAAAATATGCCTCATAGAGGAGGTGCTGATCCCTAGCAGATGATTTTGTAAAGGTTTTGAAAAAATCTGCTGGGTGTAGTACTGCATGGGGTCTGCCTTCTGTGATTGATTTGATCTAAAACCATGTGAGTCGTTCCATAAGGAACAAGGAGTAATTGTAGGATGGTTTCCTTGTATCCAATAGCATCTGTGCCAAGTCAAATACCAAGGCCAATATGCCTTTCAACTCTTTGTTATGTTTCTTAAGGGCACGAGCTTCTTGGCGTGTCTGCTCTAAAGCTTCCCAATTTGAGTAGGTATGATTTATCCAGATTTGTCTGTGCTCTTGCAGGCTTTGGCCTGTGTGGCAGCATACTCTTTCTTCCATTTCTGTATTACTGCCTGCTCATCCCATGGCTGAGTCTGTGTTTCAACATTGCAAGTAGTGGGGTGAGGTAAGGTCTGAGTAGATTGTTCCACAAAAGTGTGGATATTGATCTGGTTGGGAGGTGTAAATTCCTCAATAGGAATTGTCTGTACAACCTTATTAACCAAAGCAGGGGTTTGATTTGTTGCAATGCAGGGCTCAATCTTAATCTTGGGAGGTCCTGTTGATTCTTGTGTTTCAGCTGTAGCTGGTTCTTGTGTGACAACTATAGCTGGTTCTTGTGTAACACCAGGTTCTTCTTCTTTGAATACAAAAGTTGAAGGAGTAGGGGGAACTCCTGGCATTGGGACTTGAATTACCTTGTAGCCTACTTGATAGTAGATATCCCCACATTGACAACACATATATTCTTTACACAGGCTCTCTATTGTAGTCCCCTCTGACATGGTTGCTATACGAGCTAGGGTGTGCAAATTAAGTTCCTTTTCATATGCTTCCTTTGCCATGGCTAGTTCTTGCTTGTATGCTTCCAGTTCAGAATTTAGGAACTCATTTTCTTGCAAAACAGAGGCCATTGTTGGTTCTGGTTGAGGGATGATTGGTTCTTGTGTGGCAGTCACAACCTCACTAGGTGGTTTTTTTGGAGCAACTACAGGAATGGCAGCTGATTCTTGTGTTTCAGCTTCTTGATGTAAGGAAAGTAATGTTGCAACACCCTGAACCTCTGATTCTTGTATCTCAGTATCAATATCAGCAGCTGGTTCTCGTGTTTCAGCTATAGTTGGTTCTTGTGTGATAGCTATGGCTGGTTCTTGTGTTTCAGCCACTGAATGAGTAGCTGGTTCTTGTGTTTCAACTACTGAATGAGTAGATGGTTCTTGTGTTTTAGCTACTAAATGAGTAGCTGGTTCTTGTGTTTCAGCTACTGAATGGGTAGCTGGTTCTTCTGTTTCAGCTACTGAATGGGTAGCTAGTTCTTGTGTTTCAGCTACTGAATGGGTAGTTGGATATTCTGTTTCAGCTACTGAATGGGTAGCTGGTTCTTGTGTTTCAGCTACTTGATTTGAAACAGATGATGTCGCAATCCCCTGGGCATCTGGTTCTTTTGTTTCAGTGTCCGTGGGTGGAATAGGCAAAGATTCTGGCATTTGAGAAGTTAGAGGTGTACGGGGTATTAGTCGGATGGGTTGGGGGTCTAGGGTAGTGGCAATAATGTCTGGCCTTGTTGAGTCCTTTGTTCATTCTGTTTGTGAGAAGGGTGGAAAGAAAGGAATTTTCTTTCTTTTACGTGGGGGTTTTTCTTCAATGATGGGGTAGGGGGCATTGTCTGGCTCAGAATCATCACTAAGAATATGAAGGGCGGGAGTGGATGATTCTGGTAAAGTGTGGGGTGGGCTTGGTATGGTAGGGGGGTTAATTGGACTGATTCGTTTTATAGGTGGGCTGTTAGGTACTTCTAGAGAGTCTGGGGGGTTTTGCAGTTGCTTCTCGTGGAGGTTTTCAGGAATTTCAGCAGCTCTTTGGGGGCTTATGGGTGGGTTGTTTAGTGGAGGGTTTTGTTGGGCAAAACCCCTTTGGATAAGTAGTTGGACAAGATGGTGATGGGTGAGTGAAAGGGTGGGATCTTTAGCCTTCCTGCAGTAGTGCGCCATATTTTTAAGACAACCAAGCAAATAATAAGGAATATTCACCCTTCTATTATGCCGTAAATGAGACAACAGGACAAAATCATGCTGGTAGACTACCTGGTATCGGCCTTTGCAGGTGAGGTAATGTTTGATGAATTTTTCAACTTCTGGCCATGGAGGTGGCAAGGAGTTGAGTTGGATACCCTGACCTTTGGGTTCAATTTGTTCTTCTGGCAAGAAGAAGTTCTACTGGGAATTCTGAATGATATGTTTACTGTTGAACATGCGAATGCCATTGGTAGGGAGACCCGAAACCTGTGCTGTATACTTTTTTGTTACTGAAATTCAGACCCCTTGAACAATGGAATGGTCTTCCTGAAGGTTTTGAGCGAATTGCAGAACCTGTTGTTCATCATACCCCTGGAGTCTCTGAAAATAATTGAGCCATCCTACCTGCTGAAAAATTTGATAAGCTTCTGGATACAGTTCTAGTAGGGTTGTTGTGGCAGGTTCGTACCGTAGAATAGAGCCTCCCATAGCTACCAGCTCAGTAAAATATGTCGTCAAAGAGTTTGAGTAACAACTTCTGTGCAGAGTGAGTTTTCTGAGTGAAGGTATGCAAATGGTGATAAAGCAGGTGAAAGGATGGTAAAATAGGAATGGCGGTGGTGAATTCATGTTAAATGATGGTATAAAAGGTTTGATATGTCCTCCCCTCCTGTCAAGTGTGGCTAATAATGATTGCACTCGAGTGGTCATAATGATTTGGAATCTTCTCATTAACTATAGCTTAACTGTATTACATAAAATTTACATACCTCGCCTTACCTTCTAATTCGTGCTGCAAACAAAATACAATGCCCGTCCACGATAGTTCTTGAGTGGTTGTGGCAGAGACTTTTGATTTTTTAGATGAATTGTATCAAGGATTTGTTGACTGGAAGGACAAACTATAGTATGAGAGCATAAAATATTGCTGACAGATAATGTTGAAAAGTTGGTGTTTCAGAAACAGAAAAGAACGAGGCGAAACAATTGTTGGACGGTGTTGTTTCGTCGATGAGGAAATGTGAAGGGCTGCTGAACAATGGTGTTTCAGCAATAGGAGAAATGGGGCGAAACAATTGCTAGACGGTGTTGTTTCATCGATGATGAAATGTGAAGAACTGTTGAACAATGGTGTTTCAACAATGGGGAGAAGTTTGCTGTCAATGGTGTTTTAGAAATAGGGGAAATGGTAAAATGTTGTTGACAGTGGTGTTTCAGCAACAGAAAAGAAAAGGGAGAAACAATTACTGGACGGTGTTGTTTCGTCGACGAGGAAATGTGAAGAATTGTCGGACTGTAGTGTTTTGGCAATAGGGAGAAGGCGAAAAGTTGTTGTGAATGGTGTTTCAGCAATAGGGAAAATAGTAAAAGGTTGTTGACAGTGGTGTTTCAACAACAGAAAAGAAAAGGGTGAAACAATTGCTGGACGATGTTGTTTCGTCGATGAGGAAATGTGAAGAATTGCCGAACTGTAGTGTTTTGGCAATAGGGAGAAGGTGAAACGTTGCTGTGAATGGTGTTTCAGCAATAGGGAAAGTCAAAAAGTCGTTGAACAATGGTGTTTCAGTAATGGGAAAGCTTGTCTCTTCGTAAAATAGGATTGTCCTTTCCTAGTAGCCTGTGCTTTGATCAGGAATCTGCAAAAATCGATTGTAACATGGTATTTCTTGATAGGGATTATTAGTAAATAAAATCTAATCTAATACTAAAGAAATTAACTTAAAAGAATTAATTGTAATGAGGGGTAGAAGCCCCCTCTAAGAAGAGGTAATGGGAGTCTGCCATGCATGCGGCCTTAAAATCTTCTTTGGAAATAGGGCGCTGGTATAGACAGAGCCGATGACCATTTACAAGTAACAGTGTTTTGGAGTCATTGATTGTGAGGAGCATTACTGTTCCATTGGGGAAAATAGTGTCTACTTCGTAAGGTCCAAGCCATCTTGTACGCATTTTCCCTTGAAATTATTTGAACCGAGAGTCATACAGTAGGGCCCAATTACCTTTTTGGAACTGCTTGTTCTTGATAGTTTTGTCATGCCATTTTGATCTTTGCTGTTGAATTATGGTTGTCTGCTGAATGGCATCTAGTGTTTTCTCCTCCAATTCATTAAGCTGCTGCAACTTGGCTGTCTGTGCATCGATCAAATCAAGGTTGATAGTTAAAGTAATTCTTAAGGTTTTTATTTAAAATTCCATAGGAAAGACAACACTCTTTCGATAGACTAATTCATAGGGAGAGAATCCTGTAGTATTTCTCCAGGTAGTTCTATAGGCCCATAATGCTTCAGGGATCCTGTAGGACCAATCCTTTATGTTTTCCTTCACTGTTTTTGTGAGAATGGCTTCTATTACTTTGTTTGTGCTTTCCACCTGTCCATTGGCTTGGGGGTGGT